>CM060270.1:7839401-7939401 GCA_030684275.1 Acipenser oxyrinchus oxyrinchus
CTCCATATCCATCTGTCTTGTGGTCCTGGTTTCTGTGCTGCACTGAAATTATTGGTTAAGGTTAACTACATCAACTCCTTTTAAGCTTTTAAGGCTTAAGATTTCAAGTTCCCCCTAATTCTTCTTCTTTCTTGGCTAAATAGATTGTTATTTTAGCCTATCGAAATAGATCATTCCTTTAAGACCTGAGATTAATCACTGTGTTGTTTTGGTACTGTTATGTTGCAAACACCCAGTATTCATGCATGTAATTGTGGTTTTGTGATGTAATATTTAAAAGGCAGACACAAGTTTATTTACAGTTTAAAGGATTTATTTTTTGCAAAAACTTATATTACAGTTGGACACAACTTTTGCATGTTCAGTTACGCCCTCCACCCCAATCATGACATGTCCACTTCATCCTAGTTGGCACCATCATTTCTTAGCTTTGTCATTAGAAAAGGCATTACTTCATGGATCGGAGTATTTAAAAAAAAAAAAAATGAACAATGCAGTTGCAGATATCTTACATTACATTGTGCATTGCATCATATCAAAATTACACTTTTTCCAATTGATATGGTAAAATACCAACAACCAGAAGTGTTTTGTGAGGGCAATGTTACTTAAGGTTCTCCGCAACTAAATGACAGGTACTAATACGTTGATGTCACATTCTCCTTAAAAAAACATTGGATCTTATTTTAAAAGTATTCAGTTGTACCTCTGATTAACATATTGAATGTTACTGGAGTATTAAAACATATTAATTATTTGTAATACTTTGAAATGCACGAGGGACATTGGTAAATTACAAGCTGGCATATTATATATATAAATATATACAGATATATGTATACACTATGTACTGTTGCTGGGAGCCCCAGCATTAGGGAGTACAATAACTTGATTAATAATACTACAAATGTATTACTGGGATTATTACATTATTACTGCTGCTGATTTTGTGATGGGTTTCTGCATTACCCAGGTCAATAACCTGGTTTCATTTTACTTGCATTTTGTGGGTTTTTTTCCTAGACATCTGTACACTCACTTTTGTACATTCAAAATAATACCATGAAACAGACCTCAGGACAGAGTTAAATAAAGCAATTGTTATATTATGTTTCCTTTTCAATTTCCTCATAAACATGGCAAAAGCTCGTTTTAAAATCATAATGCCTACACAGCACCTGGTATTCTCAAGCGGTCTTCCATCCAAGTATAACCAAGCCCAACGTTGCTAGCTTCTGAGGTCAGACAAAATTGGCCTTACTTAAGCTGGTGTGGCTGTAGGCAATTGCTTGCTCTGCTTTTAGGCCCTTTATGTTATGTGGACTGGGGGTGCTTTCGCTTTTAGCTCAAATTAATTTTTTCCTGTGTCGTGTTTGACACTTTTTAATGGTAAAAGTACATTTGAAGATTGTAAAACCAACAGCACTTGGTATTCCCAAGCAGTCTTCCATCCAAGTACTAACCAAGCCCAACTTTGCTTAACTTCAGAGATCAGACAAAAGACTTTGAGGACCACTGTTGTGGAACAAAAGTTCCAGTCAATAATATATAATGCTACTGCTGTGTAAGCTACCTGACAGAAAAGCCCTTTCACCTTGAGGGAAAAGCTGGGAAACATTGATGTAATCAATGCAGTTTACTACCAAAATAAATAAATAAATAAATAAATAAATAAATACACCTACCTTTCCCAGTACAGGTTGGTAATGTCCCTCCTTCCTGACTTCTAGCACTGATTCGTTCTTAATACTTTAAACCCACCCCAACTACTGAGTGGCAGCAAATTCCTACATTTCTATTGTAGACTCCGCTTGCAAGATTTAAAACAAGATTACAATTATAAACAGAGGATTGTTCGCAGGATTTAAAGCTATATTACAATTAAACAGAGAGGATTTAAAACAGAATTGCAAATTGTGGTGAAATGTAAAACAATGCCTAGACCCCAGAAGAATATGCCTGTGACTAAGTACTGTCAAGTTACTATACATAGTGACAGAAAAAAAAAACACCAACAAATTTTGGAAAGTAACTGAAAACAATAATTTCATATAGCATATAAAAAGTGAAAGCCCTGGGGAAAAAAAAAATTCAGGGTATCTAACAAATAAAAACCAAAAAAAAAGAAGCCCTACGTATACCTCTGAGCCATGGATTAGTTTGAATGTGATATTCAACTTCACAATAACCTCCCCTGATTTGTACCCTACACTTCCAGCCATTCTTCACCTAGAGATGGACACACTACACACAAGCACTGAGAAACTATTCACTGTTTGCACACCAGCATGGAGGAGAGCACAGCTTCACAGTGTACTTGGGTGTTGTTAAGTTAAAAGGGGATAGTGCAAAGGGCACTGAAGCTTTTGAAGGATTGGAAAATGGACTTATAATGTAGCGAGTTCACAGAAAGCCCTGCATTTTAGTTGGCTGAATCTATAAATAACTTTGTGTTGTTGTGAATTTTTATTTAAAGACAGAATAGAGCTATTTGAGACTACGATGTGCATGCAAAATATAAGAGTTGTCTCTCATCAGGCCTCTATCTGTCAGTCTGATAAGCAGGTGTAGATTTGTACAGAAAACTTCTTCTCTACAGAAGTCTGTTGCTGCACTGGTATGTAAACAACAATGTACCCTTGTTTTGAAGCAAGGGGAGTCTTTGCCAAGTGTTTGCGAATGTATTCAGAAACCCCATCTAGACGACGGCTTGTTAACCAATTCAAAGCTTTGAGAACACCATCTCACTGTTACAACACTCAAAAGAATCACTGTGCAACGGCTACACCCAATTTCTTAACATCTTTATCCAGGGTTTACCTGCAGGCGTAGTTGGTGTCAATACTTTAGTAAATTATATTAACCTCATTTTATAACATCATACATTCCCTTTTGAAAGGTCCAGTTTAATAACAGATATTAACCTCATTTTATAATATCATACATTCCCTTTTGGAAGGTCCAGTTTAATAACAGATGCAGCCTGAACAAGAAACAGAAATGATCCTGTGTTTAACACCAACTCAGCAACTGGTGGATACAGGATAAAAATGATACATAACTATGTTGTTTTGATACCTCTATTCATGTTTTCTGGGTCAATTGAGACACAGCTACCAAACTGATTTCAGCACTTGTATGCCGTGCATTTGGCAGTTGATCATTGAATACATTATTAAAATATACCAAATAAACTGCACCCAATCACAGAAGGCAAGTTAGCAGAATTGAATTTAAAAAAAGAAATGTGTTTAAAATCCTTTCTAAAGATCCATTAAGCTGTGTTTCCACCATCCAGTGTTGCTGTGTCCTACAATCAAGTTCCATTTTACATTCAAATATTACTCGTTGGTGTCTGTTAAATAGTCATCTCTATTTTACTCCAATCTACTTCTGTTAATCTTTGTTTCATACCTTCTTAGTTTGCCTTTCTAAAATTGTAAACCTTAGCTTTAGTCATTGCTGTTTGGGTTGTAAAAATCACTTCAAATGAGACCATGTTGTGGTCTGAGTTTGCCAATGGTTCTCCGTTTTATTGATTCTGTCTTCGTTATTTGAAAAGACTAAATCAAGGCATGCCTCCCCTCTAGTCAGTGCCTTGACAAAATTCTCCTTTGCTACATACATTTCTAATGTTGTTGTATAACATTATTTTGCTCGGCATCTGAACTTGGCGGTCTATAGCATGCCCCTATTATTATGCCCTTTGAATTTTTGTCCTTATTCTGACCCATATTGATTCTGCGTTGTTTTTTTCGTCCAGATTTAACACCTAAGCTTCAAGATTTGATGACAAAGTCTTTAATCTCTATACAAATGTATTATATTTAGAATTTCTTGTTTTTTATATTGCCTTTTTTAAACTGAATAGTATAGCATATATCCAGCAAGGGACTACTGGCGGTCTTTTGAACCTGCTTTGAAGTAAAGCTTGTTTCAAGAAGGTGAGCTACATGTCAGTGTAGTGCTGGGACAAACATGGCTTTCTCATGTTTGAATTACTTGTCAGTGTAGTGCTGGGACAAACATGGCTTTCTCATGTTTGAATATTATTTGAAAATGTAAACAAAAAATCTAATATTCTTTCAATTTGAATTATAAGTACAATTTGTACCATATTACAGTACAAAAATCTCTCAAGTATAATAAACCCAGTACCCCTTCAAATGACCTATTAAAGAAAGAAGAGAAACACTTCCCTATGCTGTAAAAAGTGTGTTGTTTATTTCAGACCTCATTTATGCATTTTCTTTGGATCTTGTTGATACAGGCATTTATAAATTCTCTTATATGAACGAATCCAAACATGCACATTTTTGCCAGCAGTTGTTTGTTTGAATATTGAATACGTGTTCCAGCACTACTTTAATGTGAGCTAGTTCAGCTGCATTGAGAATCCTTTAATAACTGGTACTGTCATTACTGAGAACTCCTCAGGGTTTGGATAGTGGAAACACAACATAGAAGTACGGTTGCAGCTTCTCTTTCAGGGTAGCTTAGTACCGATTGAAACCAGCAGTCCTGGCAGCTGTAGTGAAAGCATGTTCCTATTTGCTTTGGAAGTGGAGGGGACACACATAGGTTAGTCAGTCATCTTAATTAGCAGCTTCAACAAATATGAATATGCTTTGGAAAGCTGGCAGTTTGGAACAGGCAATTCCTGCAACACGGCACTGAGAGACACTAATGAAAGGGACCCTTTCTGACAATACAGGGGAAATCAAACACACACACAGTATTATTAGAGCAAACATCTTGTCCATTTAGAGACCTCAGATATTTTACACCACCCTGCTTTGAGTTCTCTGTGTTGTACTGCACAGCCATCACAGATGAGGATCTATTTGCAGTTACAGGAGTCAGCAGTATGAGAAGAGTGTTTTAAACAAGATCAGTTTCTTGTATGGCACAAGTCTGCTTGTGTAGAAAATGTCGGTTTGGACTTTCTAAAGCCTCTTTAAAATAATGTGTTACCATCTTTTTCATCCAAATATGGTTGAACTGTTAGGATCATTATATATCCTAACAGTTGCAGTACAAACGGTGAAGTTACAATTTATTTCTAAATGATACTATGCATTAATGCTCACATTAAATATAATGAATAGTATGAACCGTCTGCCTCTCTCTCTCAAATAAAAGTTTCAACCCAATATCAGCCTTATGCAAATGTCCAAAGTGCATTTCTCAAGGAGCAGAGCTGTGAGAAAGGTAATCACTAGAGGCAGTCCAAACCTACAGATAACGGAATTCCTCACAAATCATGGAATGTTCAGGCTCCCGCGGAATTCAAAGTCTTCCACGATTCACCGTACCACCGCTACATCGTCACCATAATTATCATAAACAGACTGCTAAAATTACCTGACATATATAACTTAGTTCGGTTCTAGTTTTGTTAAATTAACAGACGTTTGATCTCATTATTAGACAGCAGGAGTTAAAGACATTATTAACACAAATACTAAAACACATAAGATGCTCAGATATCAACTTCAAATTTCCACAGTTTTTTGCATATCTTCCCGCAGATTTGGACTGTCTCTAGTGATCGCCCTCAAAGATTAAGTTTTCCACCAGCCACCTCATTTCAGAGCGTTAAGCTAAGGGGGCTTATATTTGAACCACATGTTGGCTTGATCAAGTCCTTCAAGTCCCATAGCTCCCCCTGCTGGATATGCAGTCAAATAAAAACAAACCCACTATTACTTTTAAACACTGTCGGCAGTATCGGGGAAACCACACTGGAAGGTATAAACATTAGAAGAGCCAAGAAACACATCACCTATTTACATGCCTGGCTTGTTTTATATACCATTTCATTAGCGTTCCTTGACAAAGCTCTTTACTACATTGTGCTTCAAATCATGTACAAGGTCTCTTCTCTCCAAAAAAATGTACATCTCAGTTATCTCCATGCTTCCTCAGCAGCTTGTTAAATAAGGTTTAATATTGTTTGTTTAAAGCCGGAAAGGAGAGAGGAGGGACAATCTGCCCACACACACACAGTGAGTTATCATGTCTCTGGGAGCTGGCTGATGTCTGTCAGGTTGGTGTTGTTGAGAATGGCTCCAATGCGCTCCAGCGAGTCTGCCTGTCGAATCCGCTCCAGCTGGACCTGAGCAAGAGAGACACAGCAGGTAATGGGATTACTAATGTACCTAGAACCTTGAATTGTGCAATGTCTGTAATGTGATATTGTGTAATGTGACAGTGTAATATGATACTTTCTATTGCGATATTTTGTAACAACTGTAAGTCACCCAGGATAAGGGTGTCTGCTAAGAAATAAATAAATAAATAAATAAATAAATAAATAAATAAATAATAATAAATTGAGTAAGAAAATAAGAAAGTAACATGCCCTCCGTGGGATTAGACTGATGGCCTCAGAAAGCAGAGGTTCTTGAGTGACAAGGAAATCATCCAACTCCACCCTCTAAAAAAGTCAAGCGAACTTTATATTCTCATGCTTAAAACATTAAGGTTTTCTGCCGTGCCCAAAAAGACTTTCACAGAATTAAAAAATACCGAAGTTTAAAATGAATCGTTAAAAAATAAACTTGATTAAAATGTTATCCTCAACATTTTTCTTCAATTGTTAAATAAACACTACTAATTATTTGTTATGTCGCCATGTATTATAACTAAGGCTACAACTTTGTCACAGAGGTCACGAAAATCATGAAAATTGTGAATTTTATCACCAGTCTGTCAAATCTTGAAATGATCTTCCTTTAAAAAATCCAGTATATCATGCACTAAAAACACAAATCTGCGAGTATCTGTATATTGTTTGGTTGTGTTTGCACGCAGCATTTATGTGCAGCTATGTAGGCCAGCGAATGAGATGGGTGGCAGCTACAATACAAAAAAATTGTGCTTGAACTGTTTTTTGTAAAGACCGAAGAACAAATGCATCGGAGAACAAAAGTTTACCAACTTAGAGACTTTTACAAAATGCAGTTTGTTTCAGAATAGTGGAAAACTCTAAAGCCTGGTTCATACTTCTGTCGCAGATCAATTCGATACGTCAGGCGCAGACAGCTGAGCTGTGCAGTTTCACTATTTGCTGTACGAAGGACACATCGTTGCAGCCTTTTTGACTGCGCAAAGTGGTTGCAGCTGTTCATACTTTAAATACAGACTGCATTCGCGAAACTGGATACATTTACATTTAAGTAGATGTGCTGAGTTTGTACCTATGTATTATAGAATGACAGGTGAAAGGTTTGACGATCTGTTAAGGCTGTATGCCTTTTCAAAAAGACGCAAGATCGTAGATGACGTAATTCGACTTGTCGCAGGGTTGGAGACCCTAGACTCCACCACAAATTATGTCTGAGTCTGAAGTATGCACTGGATGTTTTGTACTCTAGTAACATTTATAGTCTTTATATTACTGTTTTTGGTGTACTATTTAAAAGCTCTTGTGTATGTTGAGGTAGCTAAAACTACATTATTTGGTGACCTTTCCGTGAATTCTTGTTTTTTTACCGCACCTCATCCGTGAAATGTACTAAAAATTACCGTGCCAAATTTGTAGCTTTAATTCTAATTCTAATATACATCAAACGGTACATAAGACTACAAAGTTAGCGCTCTTGTGATTTATATGTCACCAGAAACCCTTAACAGAATTACAGCCTCATTATGCACAGTTGGGTGTACATTGCTGCTTATATTACTATTATCCACCCTTTTCGATAACGCAGCCACGCTGTAGTCAAGTAGCAGTGTAGTAAATATGCTGTGTGGAGATGTTAAAACAATTTCAAATCTCCAACGCATTTCAAATTCAAAAGCTGTTTCAAATCTGTGAGGAAGTGCAATCTTCTTTATATATTTTTTAGCTCTTGCTAACTTTTGGTCATGTTAACAGTGTATGAAAATATATTGTGTTTATTCATAGCCACTGTTTGTATGCCGTTCCATACAGTGCATCAGCTGTGTTTCTTGCCCTTTATCAGTACTGGTAGTAAATAATCAACAGGCCTGCATAGTAAGGATGCAAGTCGGTTATGATCGGTTCAGTTTTTTATCAACTCTTTCAGCTGTTTGACATCCAACTGGTTTTCATTAAAACTAAAAGCCAAGTGAACAGGACCAGAATTACACACCTCAGTTTTTAAATGTTACACATAAAGTCAATACAGTGTTCCTGCATCACTCATACCAATGTATACTATTAGACACACTGCAGGAAGAAAAAGAGAATGTATTGAGACATTCTGCTTTATTATTTATTCATTTCCCAATACCCCCATTGGCGCTGTGGTCGCTTGGAAGTGGCACATCACGTCTGAGTAGAACTGCAGATCACGGAAAAAACATTCACAAAGTTCTCGTTTAGTATGCTGGTTTATTGCAGTCCAAGTGTAAGGGATGAGGCCCTTACGCTTGGAATTCAATCAATATGCAGATAGAATGCAGCAGCAAAGTGATCCCACAAATCAAACTGTTTTTTAAATTCATGTACAGTGTAGTCACGGCCAGCTATTTATCACTCGTGATGCTGTGGCAATCCTGTTTCTTCTGACCAGCTTTAAATCAGCTGCATTTCAGCTTTAAATCAGCTGCACTTCATCAGTCCTGCCACCAGGTGGCAAAAGAACTGTAAAAGCATTAAACCAATGTTTCCCAAAGTGGGTGTCGCAACCCAAATATGGGTCGCCAAAATTAAAAAAAATGACGTTCAGTGCACACTATTGAGATTTTGTTTATACAACTTTTTATGCTTATATTCAAAATAAATACAGTCTAACTTCACTATAACGAACCACCTTTAATGATCCAAGCAGCAAGAATCATTTTTATTCAATGGAAATTAGCCCTATTAGAACAATCACTTTTACAAAATCTACCCGGATAAAACGATCTCGGTAGTGACTGACACTGAACTTTCTCCAGTGTGAATGTTATCTCTCAGTGAAAACAAAGGCCTTGGTAGGCTTATCTAGATTTATCCCTGGACATAGAATGCCAGCTTATAGACAGAGTAAAATCCTCAGGCAACTGATGTTGCTGGGTGTGCAATATTTCTGGTATTTGTACGCTACGCATGGGACTGTGACATTCATGAGGATCTTTTAAAGGCCTTGGTAGGCTAATTCAAACATAAGGCTGATTCATAGATAACCTATTGTAGTGCGAATCATGTGTGACGTATGCAACAGTTGCCATCTTCACGCAAACTGCAACCATGGCAACAGGCGTGAGGAGGTAACAAGATTGAAACAGAGTGCACTGAGAAAAGCACGAAAAATATGAAGCAAGCTACGCTGGATATGTTTTTCAAGAGAAAGGGCACGCAATTACTGTATTCAGCATGTAAGCGTACTTTTTTCATTTCTTTACAGTTTTCTTTTAAATATACAGTTTAAATGTTGATCAATGTGAAGTTGTCTAGAAAGAACTTATACTGTATAAAGATGTTCAATTCAATTTGGGCGTTTCTTCATTATTCTGATACAGCAAATTGTCAAACCCTATTATAGTGAACAAAAAATACATAAAAATCATTAGCAGTAATTATGTAAACAATGTATTTTTTTATCACCAGTCTTCTGCTGTAAAAAGGAACTGGAAATTAAAGCATAAGAGGCCATTTTCTTTTTATGGTTACTTGTGATTTTGAAAACAGTCAGTTGTTAAAATGGATGCAAAACGCAAAACGTCTAATCCTACTTGCAGCATAAAGAAACAATTTTTTTTTTCGCAATTAACTACCTATTAACTTAGTTTTTTCTTACATTGGAAACAAGGATGATCTGTGTCCTCAGTGTGAGTACTGGCTCACGAAAGCATTAAGCCGTCCAAACTGAAGCGGCATCTTGAAGCGACACAGCATCCAGATTGCGCTGGGAAAGTTTTTCCCAGAAGAAAGCTGATCAATTAGCTAAACAGCAAGACGTTCTTAAAAAAGCAAGGCACTGTCTTCGAGAAGGCGATGTGTGTGTCCTACCTGGTTGCAATGCATATTCCAAAAAACTAAAAACCGCACACAATTGCTGAGTAACTAGTATTACCAGCAGCAAATCGACATGTGCTGTGAAATCCTGGGCATCAGTGGTGCAGAAAAGTTAAAAATAATTCCACTGTCCAGCAATACGATTAGCAGACGGATTGATGATTTATCCCTGGACATAGAATGCCAGCTTATAGACAGAGTAAAATCCTCAGGCAACTGATGTTGCTGGGTGTGCAATATTTCTGGTATTTGTACGCTACGCATGGCATTGTGAAAAGTCTGTGACTGTGACATTCATGAGGATCTTTTAAATTCCATCAAGAACATCACAAGAAAAGTTCAATGCATTGTATAACTACTTTCAGTCACATAGTTTGGAATGTGTGGGGATTGCACCGATGGTGCCACGGAGATGACGGGTAGCAGGTCTGGTGTAGTAAAACTAGTGCAAGATCGTGCCCCTGAAGCTGGGTGGCATTACTGCTTTCTACACCGTGAAGCTCTGGTCTGTAGAAAATGTCTGACGAACTTCATGATGCTTTAAATGCAGCAGTTAAGGTTGTGAACTATAATGAGACCGGTGCTTTAAATACACGATGCTTCAAGGCTTTGTGCTGTGAATTAGGACACGATGAGCATCTATTAATGCACACTGAAATACATTGGCAACAGACACTGCAGCATTTTCCCATGGAAAGATGCTGCAGCATCTATCTGAGCTTCCTCACTGAAAAAAAGCACCACTTGCTGATTTTTTTGATGATAAGAATTGGCTTCTTTCGCTGGCATACCTTGCAGATTTATTCATTCGCCACTGAATCTAGCAATGCAGGGAAACGGTGGAAATATTTTTGAGCAGCACTGCAATATTGAGGCATTCAAAGTAAAGCTGCAACTGTGTCAGAAACTAATGACAGAATGCTGTTATGATATGCTCCCACTTGTCTGAATTAATTGAAAAGAATAAGGAGTTTGATGTCTTCATTACCACACAGACAATTGACCAGCATTTAAAAGCCCTTTATGCTAAGTTTCAGGACTACTTTCCTAGAGACCCACATGATGAGTATGGCTGGGTTGCGGATCCTTTTACCAAGGCCATAGCAAATCTCTCTTTGCTACCCCAAGTCACAGCTCATCGATCTGTCTTCAATAAAAGGTACTGAACAATTTATCAATGAAGAAGTTTTGGCTCCTTGCTGTAGGCAAATACCCAGAACTCGCTGGTAAGGCCATTTCAATTATACTGCCATTCACCACCACCTATGTGTGAAGCAGCATTTTCAGTTGTGACTCTAATAAAAACAAAATACAGAAACAGGTTGCATGGAGGCAACAAACTGTGTGTAAGCATATCAGATATTTACCCTCGTCTTCAAAAAATCAGCTAGAAACAACCTAAAAAGCACTGTTTGTGAACATTTTTGGCCTGCAAAACCACTATTGTTTTTATTCTTTTGGAAGTTCTGTCAACTCTTTTTTTTAACAGTTAGTAAGTGTCAGTAGTGGCTAGCCTAATCTTTGGCAGGTTGTTAGTATGTTTGCAATCCAATCAAAAAGTCTGGGAAACACTGTATTAAACAAAACAGCAGGGAGCGCTGTGGACAAAGACTATGCTTCAAAGACAGCCATGCATTTTGTTAGAGCCAGCTGAACCTCACATGGTTTGGAGTTATGCACCAACTTCAATCGACTGTTTTTCGACATTTAGAAACCTTTTTTTTTTATTACGCAGAGAATTAAAGAAAATAGTTAAAAACAATTTGTTTTCAATCGTTTCATAATTTCAAATTCAAAAATTTTACACAATAGTTCTTAGCGTAAAGGAAAACTACAGGTATAATATCAGTGTGAATTAAAGAATTTTGTACTGAAGAGATAGGAGCGTGTGCAAACATACAGCAGGCTAAACTGACATATCTAGAGAACACGTAAAAAAAACATACAAAAGAAATTGCACTTGCTTTATGCTTTCAATGAACACACGAGATACAGTCAATCAGAATCAGCCAGGGGAATGAAAGGAAAGGGGCGTGGCTTGAATCGACCTATCAGTGACTTGCTTTGTTAACAAGCATCCACTAAGACAGTAACTGACTACGGTAACGCACTCATTCGATTGCCTATGCTTTTAAGGACGTAGTCAAGAGGCGCACTAAAGGCACACTCATTCGCTCTTGTTAGTGACAGTGCATGTTTCTGGCTGCCCGTCACAGACAGTTTGTTGCCAGTCAAACTGACGTCCGGCTTCAGTCTCTGCCCATCAACTAGCTTTTGATAGCGTCTCTGACGGGCATTTACCAGTTAACGGAAAAATATCAGTAATTGGAATCGTTCCCAAAAATCACAAATAGTGCATCCCTACTATGAATACATCTGCCAAGTGTGATATACAGAAACAAACATGTGTAGCAGAGTTGTGATGCCGCACTAATACAGACAGGTGATGCTGTACCTGGAGAGTCTGGGAGAGCTTCACAAAGTCTCTCTGGACCTGCTCGCTGACATCCAGCTCCATCTGAAGCCTCTGAGCTTTATCCTTCTCTTCGTAGACCTGGCCTTCTAGGGTCGTCTGAAATCAACAATGAGACACCACACATTACATAAGAATATATATGAATGAGGGGAGGCCATTCCCATCTAAGCCCACCTGGTTCCTTGTAGCTAACTGATCAAGTTGGGTCTTAAAGGATCCCAATGATTCAACAACATGACTAGGTAACACATTCCATACCCTCGCCACTCTCTGTGCAAAGAAATGTCTCTTTCCCTCTGTCCTAAATCACTTAATTTTCAACTATGTCCTCTTTTCTGGTTTTGGTCAGCGTTAACTATGTTGACTCCTTTTAAGATTTTTTTTTTTGTCTTTTTTTTTTTTTTTTAAACTTGTTCAGTGTACTCGGGGACTGACACCTATCTGACACCCTTATCCTTCAGAGGCGGCTGAAGCCACCAAGCTCCTTTCAAAAATTGCCCCGCCAGGAAGTGAGCTCCTGGGGAGACCGAGTCAGTTTTGACATGGCAGGCCGAAATGGCTACCAGATAGACTTTTAACGTCAAATAGGTCCTGCAAAAATTGTAGTATTACTGCAATGGGACAAGTCGTGGGGTCAAACCGACGAGGCAGACACCACGTCTGAAAGATGCCCCACTTGTACCCATACTGGGAATGTGTGGACGATGCTCTGGCATTTGCAAGGTGTCAATGACCTTACTGGACAGACCCAGATGGCTTAATTGCAGCCGTTCAGGGGCCAGACCCACAGCTGTAGGCTCGATGGGTCAGGAAACCATAAGGTCCCCCGCGCCCGACTGAGCAGATCACGGCGATTGAGCAGGCTCCAAGACTGGCCCGCTCAGGAGCTGCACCCTGGGCAGGTGTACCACCCCCAGTGAGAGGAGGTGTGTGTGTGTCCAGAGCAACAGCTTGCGGGCAACACAATGGAGACTGGGAGACTGTGCTTGAATTGGAGAGAATAGCCAGTCTGTACAGTAGAAAGCACGCAGATGTCCATGGTGCACTGGTGCCAATACTCCAGGTGGTTCCTTGAAAAGGAACCCTGGGCTTGTGGCAGCAAGGCCCTAGGGCCGTTGCCAGGCTTGTGGCTTAGCCTGAGGTCTTCGCCTCTGTGGCTGGCGGCGTTATGAAAACCCTCTGGCTGTAGTAGCAGCCGTCTGTGCCATTCTCTGAAGCTGTTGGGGCACTGGGCGTCAGTTTGCTGCTGGTTTGTGCACCTGGGGTGGCCGCTTGGGAAGCAGGCACACCAGTTCCTTTGTGGACTCCCATGCACACTGAGAGTGCTGCAGCATCTCATCCACCGCAGGACCAAAGGTATGCTCCGGTGTAATGGGGGAGTCTAACAGCGGTGCTCTATCAGACACTCGTGCCTGGGAAAGCCAAAGCTGTCTTTTTGCAGCTACCAAAGCAGCAAGATTCCTGCAGACAGCCTGTCCGTTCAGTTTGGTGATACAGAGAAGGTTTTTATTCACCAAGCGCAGCTCCTCTAGTTGCTGTGATGAGGGTCGGATAATGCACAGGCTGAGTAAGCCCAGTTCAGAATGTTTTCTGAGACCCAACACTGTTTGTTAGAACAGGTAACGTCCTTGGTCAAGAGCACTGGTTTAGGCACCTGCACCAGGGAGGCAACTGCAGCATCTTCAGGAGGAAAGTGAGCCAATCCCAGTTTTTCTGCATCATGCAGACTGTATAATGACCCCATCGACAGGGAAATAGCCGGAGCTGTAGCAGGGTGATCCCATGACAATTGGACTTCAAAAAGAATACCGGGGCTCCCAAGTGGCGCATCCAGTAAAGGCGCTCCACATGGAGTGCAGGATGTGCCCTATAGTCTGGACGTCGCGAGTTCGAGTCCAGGCTATTCCTTTGCCGACTGAGGACGGAAGCTTCCAGGGGCGGAGCTCAATTGGCCATGCGCCGCCCGGGGGGACGGAAGGTTAGGTCAGCCAGGGTGTCATTGGCTCACGGCGCACCAGCGACCCCTGTAGTCTGGCCGGGCACCTGCGGGCTTGCCTATAAGCTGCGTTGTCCTCTGACGCTGTAGCTCTTGGGTGGCTGCATGGTGAGTCCGCAGTGTGAATAAAAGCGGTCGGCTGACGGCACACGCTTCGGAGAACAGTGTGTGTTCGTCTTCACCCTCCCGAGTCAGCGCAGGGGTGGTACAGGTGAGCTGAGCCTAAAAATAATTGGCCATTCCAAATTCAAAAAAATCACTTTGGTCTACAAATTACATACACAAATGGTTTTGGATATTTCTTATTCATTTTATTAATACAGATTAGCACAAACCAACATAGCACTTGTTTAGGAGATTAGCATGAGCTACTAAGAAATCTGGAGCAGCTTCCCATTTTGGCTGGTGCTTGCAGTCTGACACAAAACACTGCAATACACGGCTTACTAGCTTTAATTTGTATTAAATTCAAGTACGACTACTTACTGTAGAAATCACATTAATGTTTATGTAGTACCTGGACAAGAGTAACAGTTATTAACGTAGATTGTATAAGCCTTTCAATATCGCCACGATCGATGAGCCAACTATACAGCTGGTGAGTGCGTGGGAGTAAAACATTTCAAAGTGAAAGCAAACGCAGAGTTAACCCATTCATTAATGCCTGCATTTTTATACTGTGTTTCTATGTTTGCACCATGCCTTTTAGCACTGTAAAGGGCATGGACACACCAGCGCTTCGTGTCGCATCGCTTTTTTTTTGGTTTTTGACGCTCAGTAGACAGCGCCACACCAGCGTCAGTTCCCTTTCCCGGGTAAAAAAAAAAAAAAGTACTTTATAGCATTACATTTAGCGAAAATACCCTCCCCCCACTGCTGCTGTTGCCTAACATACAAAGAAAATATGGCTGTGTTTGGGAAGACATGGAAAGTGTGACATCAACAGAAGAGGAGGCGGAAGAGATTCTAGTCTTCTAAAAATAACAAACTGAAGTACCGTGCCTACTTAAACACAGATAATCACAGTATGTGCTTATGCGTATTTGTACGTGCGTGTCCGTGTGTGTGTGAGTGTACTTTTTATCTGCATTTTGTGTGTAAATTGTCAATAATATTACTCGACCACAGTTTTACAGCAACTGATTATGCAGCAAAAGACCTAACCGGTACATCTTGTAGCTCATATAGTGATATTTTTCATTTAATAAAGAATCAGCAAAACAAATCAGATACAAATAAAATAATCAACAGTCATATTCATTAATTGCGGAATGCGAATATTGTTTCCTGAATTAATTGTATTTGCTAGGTTTCAGATCGATCTAGTCAATGAAGGAATGTTTTACTCGACTTACATACGTAATGGATCGTGGAAATTGCCACTATTTTAGTGGAACAAAATAAACATTTTGAATACTATTCACTGGAACATACGAGCACTGTAAAACTATTTTTTTTCTTTTTGAAATAACTATTTTAGGCGGCTCATCTGGCAAAGCGGACGGCAATTTAGCCGACCGCCGGCTGGAAATGAGAAGGCTGACTGGTAAAGTATGTGTGGTATTTAGAGGTTGCGCGACACAAAACCCTGTATTTCATAAACTCATACATTTATAAATCTGAATTTTCAACCTTAAAATCTGATGTTTTACAAATTTTCTAACACTGGCCCAACTTCCAAAATATTTAGCAGCCTTTTTTTTACGATCATAGTTTTTTCGTTATGGTAAATGTAATAAGAGAAATTAAACTGAGTAAATATTTGTTTTTCATTGTACAACACCCCTTTTCCACATTTATTTGAAGTGTTTATTCAAGTAAAAAAGTTATTACTTTATGAAAATGTGTCAATGGCCACTTTATTGGGAAGACACGATAATGGCAGGGATTATATTATTTATTTATTTTTTTCAAAACACGTTGTCTACTTATGTAATGTTTTTACTTGAAATACGATTTTTGTTTTAACTAACTGCTGTATGGGATATTTTTCTACTTTAATAAGAGTGTTGCCTATAATGGCTTTGCTATCTGAATACTAGTCTGAATTTAGAACGGATATCAGAACACAACAATTACTTTGTTTCAGCACTAGGGGAGCTCGGATTGGAGTTTAACACAGTATGCCTGACCACCATGTTAAAGTGTATCATCATAGACAGCAAACTGAGCTCTAGAATGTAAAATGTGTTTTAAGTATCTCCTCAAAGCATGTTTACAACACTGCAGCTTGGTTACAGTGTTGCTGCGTCACTAATGACGGCAGATAATAATAATAATAATAATAATAATAATAATAATAATAATAATAATAATAATAATAATAATGTGATGACAGGGAAACTAATTAAAGATTATGGTATTTTATTAATAATCAGTGTCGATTCCAATCCGATGATTGGTGCATCCCCAATAAGATTTATAATAATTTTGGTTTGCTAAACACCTTTAAAGTGGGCCAAGCACACTTAAATGACCATCAACACTTAGGTGTTGTTTCTCAAAATGGCTCTAAAGACCACAAGCAGAGCTAAGTTCACTTGTCTGATCTGCTATGCACCTTCCTTCAATGGTTTAATTTGGCAAGACAGCAGCTTCCCCGATGCGCTCAGTGTCTCTGTCCATTCTGCAGGTCTGTGCTCACCTTGGTGCTCGTCTCCTTTCTCAGCTGCTCCTCCAGGCTGCTGTTTAGACCATGGAGACTCTCTAGCTGCTGAGTCTTCTCTGCCAGACTGGACTGCAGCTGCAGGAACAACACAGCACCACTGAAACTGAGGACTGAAATCAGAGCAACCTTCACACTTCAGACAGGGGGGAAAGGAAACATTACAACAAGTCTTGCGTTTGGGCCACACACCATCAACATCTGTATGGACATTTGTGAAAGCACCATGTGTCTAGAGCAGGAAAAACTAAAAACAGAGGAGAAAAAGTGTACCTGGAAACAGCACCACAGGTTGACCTGACATGGTATAACTCATAACAAACTTCCTTGACAACTGTAAGACTATAAGCCTGCCAGTGTCAAATCAAAAACATCTTCACTGACCTGGCCACATAACTGTTTGCAGACAATGCTGCAAAAATGAAAACCAACCTGAGAGATTTTAAAATGTATTACAAAACGTCCCTTTAAGAAATCTGAGAAATTTACAGGAGTCATTTACAACTAATATTAAGAAACAGAGTACCTTCAACTGTACATATACAGCAAGGTTGTAGTGTTCCGATATATGTTTTGGTTTTCTCTGCTTGATGCAGTTGCAATGCAGTCAGATACAGTACTGTAATTCTGTACATTTTTGGGCTGTACAGTGAGATTGGTACATTCAGTGCTCCAGATAAGGTTTTGGGTCTGGGAGTAACTTACCCTCTAATTTTAACACAGAGAGTAAAATGTATTTTCAGGGGGTAGGTAAAATGCAACATTACCTTGAAGTCATGAGTAATCTCGATAAATACTGTACAATCTGTAATGGTAATGGGGTAGGCATTAAAGAGCCTTCCATTTTAACTGCAATGTTACTTTGAACTATTGTACAACCACGCGTGTTCTACAAGGTGGCTGTGTGGTCCAGTGGTTAAAGAAAAGGGCTTGTAACCAGGAGGTCCCCGGTTCAAATCCCACCTCAGCCACTGACTTACTGTGTGACCAAGTCACTTAACCTCCTTGTGCTCCGTCTTTCGGGTGAGATGTAGTTGTAAGTGACTCTGCAGCTGATGCATAGTTCACACACCCTAGTCTCTGTAAGTCGCCTTGGATAAAGGCGTCTGCTAAATAAACAAATAATAAGGTTCTTTATTGGCTCAGAGCATTTTTTTCAAGGTATCACACTGACTGCAAATTAATTATGTTACTTATATTCTTAAACTCAGTGAACATGTTGAAACTATATAAAGCAATACAGGTAAATAAAATAAGGAAATTCATTAAGTTATAAAACAGTTTGTTTATTATTATAGGCACTTTTTTTAGCGGTTGCCTCTGACGATGGTTCTAGTTGGATTATTCTTTACTGTGATTGGCTGCAAAAAAATTGTTTTGCGAACAGCAGCAATTGTTGATATGGCATTTCATATAATGTTTTTCGTTTATCAAGATTAAAACAGGCTGTTGGTACCTGTGACAATGTACACAGCCCTCCTGCGGCGTCTCAAAGATTTGCCAGGACGGCAACTTTAGTAAAATGAAGTTTCTTTCACCTCCAGTGCCCATTTCCAAACCTAACCTACAAAATAGCCTTCCTGTATCACGACAAGTTTGAAACAGCTATGTCAAAATTGTCAAGGACTATCATGCAGACAAACTAACAAGGGAAGGACAATAAACAATTCAAAAGACCCACACAGACTCATAGGTTGGTTAATGCATCAACTTTACCAAAAGAACTCACAGTTCAATCACCCAGCCAACCCCAAAGGATACATACCTGCTCCTTTTCAGATTTGACACGTTCCAGTTCTGTTTTCAAACTAGAAAAGGAAGCTGTGAAAAATGGAAAAAGATATTCATTATGTAAGTCGCAATCTCTCCTGAAGGTAACAATGTTTTAGCTTTTGCCTTGCATTGGGTTGCTATTTAAGCTCGGCCTATGCCAATTGCATTCTTATCCTGGGTGTTTATCAGTCTGACTTAAAACAATCAGAGATGTTTTTTATTTATGCAGAATAATTATTTCCCTGTTTGTAATATTCAATACAATTGTACGATTTGTAATATTCAATACAATTGTCACTGACAGTGAAGCCAAGGTGCATGTTACAGAAGTAAATAATCCTGGTCATTGCGCAGATCGGTCTTTTCAAGAGCAGGATGTGGAATTCATTGAGTAAAAAAACAAAAAGCAAATAGAATGCATGACCTAAAACCCCAATATCGCACTTGCTGTTAAATTGTTTGAACCAACCGCTAAATCACAATGGAGTCAGTTTATTACTCACCTTACTGCATTTCCAATTAAACTGTGTTTAATTTCCTTTAACCTTTTTCTCCAGCGAACATTCAAACTGTTTGAGGTCTGACTGACATAATGTGACTTTCGGCTGTGTATCAGGACAAATATCCACCGATATTATACCTAAATAAAGGTATTATACCTAAATAAAGGTATTATACCTTTCTAAACAGCTGAGAATGAAGATTATCTTCACTTATGATGAAATATACCCTAAGATTACCTACTATGAATGTAAAAAATACGTTTTAAAATGTACTCGAAAATCATCGTTCATATATAACTTTTTTTTTTTTTTTTTTTTTTTTTACAGAAAATGTTGATGAGTTGACAGATCTATCTGATGGAGAACTTCTTCACATTACACACCCGTCAAACAAGGTGGTGTAAAATAAGAAACAGACATGATATTTCTATAATTCATTCTGATCCTACTTCCTGAGAGTTGTAGCTACCACTGATAATTTTACAGTTTTTAGGTAGGAGATCACTAAATTACACTTATGGAGACATTTCTGAAGAAAAATGAATCATAGGGTAGATTTCATCATGGAGTGAAAATGTTATTCTCTTGATTATCTTCAGATTCTCAGCTGTTTAGAAAGGTATAACACAATATATTTCGGTGGATATTTGTCCTGATACACAAGCCGAAAGTCACGTTATGTCAGTCAGACCTCAAACAGGTGGAATGTTCGCCGGAGCAAAAGGGTTAAAGGATATTAAATAATTTTTTATAACTTGAAAATATCTAAATGAAGCAAAGCATTCACAGAGTAACGGTTATTTTCCTTAATTGTAAAGAATCTCTTTTAAAATAAATGTGATCATTGAAATAAAATTAAAAGTCGGTAGCTATCCAGTTTGCAACAGCATTGTTTATACAGGGTGTCCCACTGAAAGCAGCCCAGTAAGTAGTACAAGTATTACAACGTACAAATAAATAATAAATAAATAATCCCATGATGGAGCAGCACAGACATGTACAGGAATCCTCGTTATTATAAACTCTGTTTATACAGGAATGTCACTCCCAACGTGGACATGGACTGAATGCCATCATCTAACTGAAATACTTATTTTCAAGCGGGACACCCTGTACAGGAATGTCACTCCCAACGTGGACATGGACTGAATGCCATCATCTAACTGAAATACTTATTTTCAAGCGGGACACCCTGTACAGGAATGTCACTCCCAACGTGGACAAGGACTGAATGCCATCATCTAACTGAAACACTTATTTTCAAGAGGGACACCCTGTACAGGAATGTCACTCCCAACGTGGACATGGACTGAATGCCATCATCTAACTGAAATACTTATTTTCAAGAGGGACACCCTGTATCATACTGACATGATGTAGCTTGATTCACAGGCTTGCAGAGATCCTGAATTAAAAAAAAAAAAATACTCTGTCGAAACTGACGGGTTTCATTTGCTGTTCTGTTGTTGCTGCCTGTAGCAGAATAACTGCTTGACAGTGTATTTTGAGAAGTGAAGGCGTGTTTCCAACACGCAGGCAGTACAGCAGACTAGATGCATTCTGTGATACTGGAACTAACAGATACTTTTAATGCTTTGCTCCATAATGCAGTTCTGTGGCTAACTTTCTATTCAAACGACGACTGCACTTATTGTGTGGCATTCACTCGAATATATTAAAATAGTGCCGCAGGGAATGAATTACGGTACGCTGAGAGGGTCAAGGGCGATTAACGTGTGTTAAAAAAATGTTCCCTTGACTGGTAATTTATATTACCTAAACACAAGGTTTGATAATAGTACTTTGTGTCCCCTCAGGAAGTGAATCTAGAGCACTATGGAAAATAAGGAGCAAATTAGAAATCTTAAAACTAGAAATTAAAAATTTGTGGGTCATCTTTGATCCTGATCTATCACTGGAGACATATTAGGGAAGTTACTAAAGTATCTTTTTACCATTTGAGAAATATAGCCAAACTTAGACCAATTATTTCTGTATCTGATGCTGAGAGACTAATGCATGCCTTTGTTTTATCTAGAACTGATTATTGTAATGCACTTCTCTCTGGTATCCCAAAAGGTGTGGTGTCTCGCTTACACGCTCGTTCAGAATACCGCTGCTAGAATTCTAAAACCAGGAAAAGTGAACATATTACACTGGCTCCCTGTGCAGTATAATATAGATTTTAACCTAGAAAGCCCTAAATGGATTAGTACCTAGTTATTTGCAGGAGTTACCGATCCCGTATAGCCAAATCGCACTCTTCGATCACAGGATGTGGGGCTGCTGGTTATTCCTAGGGTCAACAAAATCACCACGGGAGGAAGAGCTTTTTCATGCAGAGCTCCTAAATTATGGAATGCCCTCCCTTCTTTCGTCATGGAAGCTGGGACTGTTACAGTTTTTAAGTCAAGACTGAAAACATACTTTTATAAAACAGCTTTCTTATCTTAGTGGGTTCTAATGTAACTTTTACATTTATGTTTGTTTAACTATATGTATACCACTACATGAGAGTAGGTGTTAAAACTTCATTCTGATATTGGACTCAGCTCTCGCTAAACTAAGCACCAACTAAGACATAGCTTCTTTTACTGTAAACTAATGTGATCCATCTGCGTTTCCTTCCATCTGACGATGTAGATATCCTTCGGCCTGGTGTTGATGGCTGAAGTGTAATGCTAGCTCCAGGGATCAGCCTACTTTGCCTCCTTGGTGCATTAGCACACACAACGGCTGCAATGCTGACTCCAGGGATCAACCATAGTGTGGCCTCCCTAGCGTATCAGCATGACAACCGTCTGCACTGAGCTGAGTAGGGTACTTCTCTGGGGTCTTCAAGTGGACACCTTCCATCCTTGGTGTTTCGTCGACTAGCCCACGACACCTTAAGAGGGCTTGACAGTGATTCTGGCATCCCAGCATCATCCCCCCTCCGTCCCCCACTCAGCTAAGCCCAGCTTACTTATCTTCCTTTACATCAACTTTGCTATTTTTCTACTGTGCTTGAGGTCCCCAACCAGAATACTTTCGTCTCAACCAGAGCCAGTTGCTGCTCCTCTCTGCTGCTTCAGATAAGCTCTTCACTATGTGTCGCAACTCTTGACCACTGAATCCGATGTCTCTGAGAAACCAGGTTGAGGAGTGTGCCACAAATCCTCAACAACCCACCTCAACTGGGTAAACCTGGACTCTCCATCCTAGCTGTTCTGCTTCAGCAGCTAGTTGAGCGTACCAAAGTTTCTTCCTTTCATACGCCTCATCCACAGTATCCTATGACGGCACTGTAAACTCTACCAGGTGAACAAGGCGTGCTGATCCAGACCACAAGACAATATCAGGTTGAAGGTTAGCGGAGGCAATCTCAGGTGGGAAAATAAGCTGTTGTCCAACATCTGCCAGCATTTTCCAGTCTCTAGCAGTTTCCAGTTGTCCCAGACGAGTTTTGGTTTTAATACCTTTTCTTGGAGGTTGCTCCCCTGGATGGAGGAATGTTGTTCTTCGTGTTTCATATATTGCTCTCATTGTGGCACCTGTTGGTCATGCTGAGCTTGTCTTCCAATGCCAAACATCGCAGCATCTGGTCATGACACCAAGTAAACCGTCCTTGGCTAAGACCCACCTTACATCTTGTCAAAATGTGTCTTAATGTAACTGCCGATGAACCCAATATGTCAATATGTTGACCTGATGAGGAAACTGATCCTCCTCTGTTCCATTGTCCATAGATCTCGCCAGCCAATCTTATATTGTTCCACACTCTCCCATCTCGTCCATTCTCCCTGCTTTATATACACTACCGGTCAAAAGTTTTAGAACACCCCCATTTTTCCAGTTTTTACTGAAATTTAAGCAGTTCAAGTCCAGTGAATAACCTGAAATGGTACAAAGGTAAGCGGTAAACTACCAGAGGTTAAAAAAAAAGTTTAGGTTACCAAAAACTGAAAAATAATGTACATTTCAGAGTTATACAAAAAGGCCTTTTTCAGGGAACAAGTAATGGGTTAACAACTTACAGCTGTTCTGCAGCAATGGAAGTAAATTAAGCCTTGAAAGTTGATGCTAACAATTCCTACTGGTGTCCCAAATTTTGTTGATTACTTACAAACCCTCTGTCTGTATAAAAGCAGTGTTGGAACAGCCTGTGTTACTACACCCTCTTAAGCATTATTTGGACAGTATTGTACCGCAGGAAGTAGTATATTGCTATCATAATGGCGAGAAAAGGCAGTTAACAAAGGAAGACACAGACCATTATAACCCTTAAAAGTGTAGGTCTTTCCTTTAGAGAAATTGCAAAGAAAGCCAAGGTGTCAGTGAGTACAGTTTCCTACACCATCAAAAGGCACTTGGAAACTGGAGGAAACTCTGACAGGAAGAGGTCTGGCAGACCCAAAGCCACAACAGAATCAGAAGACAAGTTTCGGAGAGTCAACAGCTTGCGTGATAGGCGGCTCACAGGACAACAGCTTCAAGCACAGCTTAACACTGGTCGAAGTAAGCAAGTCTCAGTTTCAACTGTGAAGAGAAGACTTGAACTGCAGGTTTGACAGGTCGAGTGGCAGTAAGAAAGCCATTGCTAAGATGGCAAAATAAGAAAAAGAGGCTTGCCTGGGCCATGAAGCACCGCCACTGGACTACTGAAGACTGGAAGAAGGTCTTATGGACCGATGAATCAAAATTTGAATTCTTCGGTTCATCACGCAGGGTTTTTGCACGCTGTCGAGTAGGCGAAAGGATGGTTCCTCGTGTGTGACACCAACTGTCAAACATGGAGGAGGAAGCGTGATGGTCTGGGGCTCTTTTGCTGGATCCAGAGTCGGCGTCTTGCACAGAGTGAGTGGCACCCTGAACCAAAACAGCTACCACAGCATTTTGCAGCGCCATGCAATACCCTCTGGTATACCTAGTTGGTCAGGGTTCATCCTACAGCAAGATAATGACCCAAAACATACCTCCAGGCTATGTCAGAACTACCTTAGAAGAAAAAGACGGTAGGCTTCAAATCATGGAATGGCCAGCACAGTCTCCAGACTTAAACCCCATCAAGCTGGTTTGGGATGAACTGGACAGAAGGGTGAAAGCAAAGCAACCTACAAGTGCAACACATTTGTGGGAACTTCTGCAACAGTGTTGGGAAGAACTTTCCGAACGATATTTGATTTCCATTGTAGAAAGAATGCCACGAGTGTGTTCGGCTGTTATATCTGCAAAAGGTGGCTACTTTGATGAGTCAAAATTTAGATTAAATTTTGTTAAACAAAACGATTCCATGATTTCTTTTTATCTCCAATTGTTTATTTGTTCTATGCTTTAATTTCAGAGTACATTGAGACATTAAACTGCATAAATTTCAATAAAACTGGAAAAATGGAGGTGTTCTAAAACTTTTGACCGGTAGTGTACATATATACACATATACACACACACACACGGATTCTGCCGAGTCAACGCCCAGGGCGTAGAGTTGACATTAAGGCAAAAGTGGGGAGCAGCGTTGACTCAAGACAGGGGTGAAATAACAAGCAATATTACTGTACTATTTTTAACATCCGCTAGATAGATTACATTTAGAATAGGTTTAAAATTCAAACGCTAAAGCACAGCACACAGTTACACTAAAGAATCAAGACGTGCAGTTACAGCACATTGGCAGAAACATTTAGATCAGAAAACTACAAAGCAGCACCAGCTCAACCAGGACTCTGTGCTGCACCGAGTGACACACATGCAAGAGAAAACATGTTACTTTCGTTTTAAGTTTTGTACGTACATATACCTGTTTACAAACTAGTTTCTTTTGAAATGTTTATTTTATTATAGTTTTTTCAATTTTTGAAGTAGTGCTTTATGTTGTTTACTTGTTCATCTAAATACGACATTTCCACTGTGCAGATGTTTGATATGATGTGCTTGAAGAAAACCTTTGAGTTGTATCCAATAGTTTGTCTTTCATTTTAATACTAATATTGTTTAAAATGTAACCATCATAATGACTGCCGGTGGTGGTTTTAAGTATGTGTATAACCGTGGCGGTTCTAGTGTTAAATGGTGAAACACAAAGTAAAGGGTTTGTCTGAAAAAAGGGTGCTGTGTAAGTCCACTGCAATGTAATGTTTAAAACACACATTAATCTTTAAAAGCTGAAGTCTATTGTAAAAAATAAAAAAATAAAAAAATGGATTGCAGCTTAACAGGAAAGCGTAATCAATCGGAGAGTCAGAATATATATATACACATACATACAGTACATATACACACACACACACACACACACAGTGCACTCAGTTTATAAGAATTGCATCCGGCCCGGATGATTTGATTCTTATAAGCGGTTGATTCTTAAAAACGGACCGATATGATTACAATCAGCAAAAGCGTGCCTCCGCGCATCAGCAGTTTAAATACAGTATACAAATGTCAATGGTGCTCAATCACTGAGTACAATACATCAAAACAAGTCCAGTGTAAGCAACTTGTTACATGATCACAATTATGTTTACTCAAGTCTGCAGAATCCTATTTGACTACAGTCTACTTGAGAAGCAATCGTCTCGTGAGGGTGCCTAGTTTAACTACCGTGTAGTGTTACGTGTAATGGCCTTTGAATTAAAATGACATTACAGTGCAGCATTTTACTGTCAGGACTACCGCTGCATTTAAACATCTATTGCTATATATGAAATAAATAAAATAAAGTCTGGAAACATCAACATAATATTCCAATAACGATTTTTTGAAAGCTTTGGCTCATACTTTGCAAAATAATTCTTAACTGCTAAATGTAAACTGCATACATTAGAATGTAGGTCCTTAAAAACATCAGACTTGCATCACTGTTACATTCCACAGATGTACTGAGCTAGATAGAAAACAGTAAGTACAGCCACAGGAATAAAGAACAAGAAAACACAGACTTCCATTTAAACCCTTGTGAACAGCTCATCTTATGTTAAGTTTACTAAACCATTTCTAATGTGTTTTACACCTCACCAATTTCCTCTTTGCAACTGTCGATCTCCAGCTGCAGCGTCTCCTCCAGGTTCTCTTTGAGACACTGCTCCGCCTGTATCTGCTCCTTCAGAAACAGAATCTCTGCCTTCAGCTTCTCCTCCAGGTGATCGGCTTCAGTCCGCATGCACACCATGTCCTCCGGTACCAGAGAACCAGGGCCTGCAGCTCCTGACCAGGGACACAGGACACTTCACTGCTTTATGTGCAACATGTTACAGCTGTTCAATGTATGGCAGCATATGTTACAATATTTAAGTGTAGCTAACAAAATAGTTCCACACATTTTCCCCGCAATGCAGATCCATACATTATGTAGGTCTCAACCGTGCTGTTTTGAAAGAAACACGTTATAGACAACATGTGTTTTCATTTTAAGCATGATATCAAATACTAGCTTAAAGAATTCTATTTGCAAGCCCTGCTTTTATACTGTCTTGCACTTCCTGGGTCATTTCACCTGGAGGGTGAAATTGTCCCCACCACTTCACAGGTTTCTTTCCTGTCAATAACCAATCGGATATAACCCAGAAGACACTGCTGGGGTGAAGTACCCAAGGAAGTAAAGCAATAACAGACTTCCTGAAAGGCAAAGCTTACCTAGTGTAGTGCCAGATATATCTGTTCCTGATATATCTGATATATCTGTAATGAAAATACATGTTTGAAACACGTTTCTTTAAAAACTGCACATCTGAGACCTGTGTAACTAATGGAAACTGATTAAGATTTATGGGATTTGTTTGTTAGCTACTGTGAAGACTGTTTATTATTGTTAATACAATTCCTATCAATATATGGGTCGAGCTTTTAAAAGTCCAGAATGCCATCTGTGTTTTAAGTCATCTACCCCCACGATTCCAGACATTCTTTGAAGATGACAAGAAGGATGAAGATGACAAGAAGGATGTAAGACTTAAGTGGATTATAAATTGAAAGAACTTGTTTTTCTGTTTTACAAAAGATTCCTGCTGTGAAGAGCAATCAGATACAACTGTTAAACAAATTCAAATCTTTATCAGATTAAGTATCGAGCTTCAAACAAAGCGTTTCACACTTGTGACAATAAATTCCTAGCTGCGAGACATCGTGTTCCGAATGGATACTGAATACGAAATCTGGTCAAAATTGTGTCATACTGCCATCTGGTGGACAATGGAGATGGTTCAGTTTGTAATTAAAATACATTAGCTTCTAAGAGACACACCTATTCTCAAATCTTATAAAAATTCAAACACAGGAAACACATGGTGTCTACATAGTAATACTAACTGCAGTGTATTAAACATGTTAAATACTTGATGTAACCTGCTTAAATAACTTTAGAATGTGTCAATACAATTATTACATTTATTTAGCTTATTTTAAGACATTTCATGATAAAATATGCTGTGCAAATTAACTGCTTAAATGACTTTTTTCTAGAAATCTAGATGATTTTAACCAAGTAAATGCAAAGACGCCCAAAGTGATTTATAAGGTGGAATCAGACTAGCTGCAGGATTCTGAACCAGACATCTACCATAAGTTGCAGGATTCTATATACCAATAGCATGGGTATTTTTGGGGTCTATAGCAAGCAGCACTGCAGTTTAGCACATAATTTATCATTTGCACACTGAAGAACGTTGTTTTAATGCACTACAGACGGTGGTACTGGTGAAAGAACTGAATTACTGGAAAAACCTTTGTATAAGTCTAAGTCTCAAAAAGGGGGGGGCGACGGCGACTTATACACCGGTTTTTATGGTATATCAGAAACTCGATTCCCTTACACTACAGTTTCTTGCTATGTGTGGAACTTTTGGAGACGCATGTGTCTTCTGTAGCATCACCAGCTGATCATTTTGTCACCATAGCATCTACTACCTTAGGGATTTTAAAACATCTTGTGAGAAGATGTTTTTTCAGAAATGATTTGCTTATGATGTTTCTGACACAAGATAAAGTGCATAGTTTGCATATGGACCATCTAATTCAACAGTCCGTCACATGTGCAAGATCTGGTAGTAACTATAGGTAGCTATAGTTGAATCTACACCGATAAGATAATACAATTATCAAAAACAAGATAATAGTATTAATCTGCAGTAATCTGGCAAGTTTCTCCTACCAAAATTGAAACACTGCACCAGAGAACAGTATGGTTTGATTTGAGATTGCTTAAGTAGCTGGCAACATGATTGTTTTCCAATAACTGTCTGTCCACCAAATCAGATTGGTCGTTCAACAAATGCTATTTAGATAACGTACATACTTCTCGTGGGACTATGTCATTTAAGCTACAATATTTGGGGTCTTTATTAATTCACAAGTAGGCGCTCAGCTGGCAGGTGCTTCTGTAAGCAGTACCTCGGCTGCAGTGGGCACAGTGAAGTTCTCTTGTTGCTGCAGGGTTAGGTGAAGCCGGTGCTTTCCCTGCAGACTCTCATTGTCCCGTTGTAGCCTGGCCAGCTCCTCTGCCACCTGCTCCCGAGACTGCATCAGCAACGCCTGTATGGACAAGACACCAGAACCACAACACGGCAGCAACTCAGGGATAATCAAAAGGAACAGTCATATTGGCAAAGCAGAAGTGAGTTTCTTAAAGTGTGTTCTGCTGCGCTACAGTAAAAATGTCAAGTTGATTAGGTATTTATAACCAAATAACATTGCAGTTCCCTTATTGCATTTGTATTTTAAAGTGATTGTAGCCAACAAATAATTCCATCGCTCTTACAGGGTGGGGACTTCCATTTAGTTATATAGGTCTCAAATGTGCAGTTTTGAAAGAAACACATATTATAGCAAATATGTATTTTCATTTTGAAACACGATGGTACTGAACATATCTATTTTGCAATGTTTAAGTTAGTGTTGCCCCTGCTTTGTCAACTGGAGGGTGAAATTGTGCCCACCCTATAACCTATTGCTTGTGAAAAAGGCAGAGAAAATTGAAACTTCCATTAACCTAAAGTAGCAGATGATAGGTTGTAAAATGAAAATACACACTTGCTATACGATGTGTTTCTTTCAAAACTGCACATTTAATCCCTGGAGCCAGGATCACCGCTGTTGTGTGTGCTGATAGCCAGGGAGGCCACAAATTGGCTGATCCCTGGAGCTAGCATTGCACTTCAGCCATGAACACCGAGCCAATAGGAAATCTATGCTACCTGGCAGAGGAAAAGCACTGGAGGATCATCTTACTTCAAGGTGTGCAGGTGTTGCAATGAAGCTACGTCTTGCTTGGTCCCCACCACTACTATCTCATTTTATCTTGGTGAAAGTGGAGCGCACTATGGGCATGAAGTAAATAACAGCTACTCTCATGCAATAAGAATCATGGAAGTACAAACAGGTAAGTTTATGGAATTATTTTATTAGCAAGAACTACTTTAAAAATCAGCCACTGTTTAACCCTATTTGTTGGGGATCATACAATGTAACAAAATTACAACTTCCCAACATAATCAATGCAAACCTGTTTAAAAAATTAAAAATAAATATTTGTAACAGTATATTTATTATGAGACCTTTCGTTTTCGGTATGTTAGGAGAAACAGTAAAATGGCAAGCCCTCTTGTCAAAATAGTTGGTTCATTTAAAAGCAGGAACTGTAAAACAGGAACCAAGGGTGTAAGGGTTTAAACTGAAAATAAACATCATAAAACACCATAGTATTTTACTTTCTTGCTTGATTTTCACCATTTATAATATCTTAATGCATCATAAACCACTGTAATTTAATGCTGGATGTGAAAATCTATTTAAAATGTGATCACTACAATACTAAATCAAGTCTTTTTTCATTGAAAATGTGTATGATAGTTTAAACAGTACACGACTTGCGTTTTAACCTAGATGTAAACCTATATGTACATTTACAGCCTTTATGGGAACTGTACTTCAATGTGGGAATCATGTCCATGCAGTTGTATTGTTCTGAAGGCTCGTTAAATGACATCCCATTATTAGAGCAGTGGAGAGGACCCTATGATTACACTGTGGAAAGTCTTGCAATGGAATGGCAGGCTTACCATCTGCTCCTGTGCTCTCCTCTTAGCCTGAGAGAAAGCCTGCTGTAAGGTAGTGAGCAGAGTCTCTGACTCCTGGACACGCTGCATCAATGTGGAGACCTGCAGTCCAATCACAGCAAACATGACCAATGTTTTATCCGATTCCTCCCTGGTTTTGGTTAAGTGCAACTGACTACATCTAAAATAATTTGTTTTTAGTTATTTACAGAGAGACATCAGCATTAAAACTACTCTAAACAAAAACAAAGCACCTCCTGTGCTAGCTCAGATTGAACGGTTTGTAAACATGCTGTAAAATGGATCTGTGCGGTTGATATGGCCAGGGGCTTGAAACAATGTGGCAGTGCAATTGCTTATTGTTTTACTGGACAACATTTCTATTGTAACTTCATTGAAAGAATCACAGAATACAACAGTATATCAACTGCAAAGTTCTCAAAGTGTGTGGTCTGTATCCATGATATAGCCAAAGGTTAAAGGATTTTTTTTTTTTTACAATGAATCCGCTACAGTGACCTACATTCACAGCATGTAGAATAGGATGGAATAACTTGCTACAAATGACCATGGAATGGTTCATCAGAACCACATTTCTTAAAAGCCCAGATTCCAGAAGCCCAAAATGTATGCAGCTTGATTCCAGTAGGTCTCTAACATACATGCAGAGACTTCCACGCCATCCCAACTGGTTTTCAACAACACTTTTTTTATAGTTGTTTTAGGGATGCTAATGAAAAATTGACAATTTGAAAATACCATTCAGTTTCACATTTCTTAATTTCTGTTGGTTATAATTTGTCTCAGAGATTGCTGTTTTTTTCTGCAACAAATAGGGTGAATTTTTCTAATCCCCCCTAATATATACATGCCATTATTTATTTATTTATTTATTTAAAGAATGCATGTTGTGTTATTCTTACCATGCAGTTGCTTGAAGATTTACAATGGCACAGTTGAGCTATTCTGTTGTGTGAGTGATACTAAAACAGTATGGTATGCAAATGTAATATTTTACTTTACTATTAGATTGAAAATCTTTGAAATTGAAAAGAAAGCAAAAAAGGTATTTCGATCACCTGAACTGAAGGTTGAAAAGGATATTTGTAAAACTAAGAGATTACGTGTCGTCACCTTGGTGGTGGTTTCCTCGTTGCCCTGCTTCACACACTCCTCCAGCTCCTGCTTTTCCTTCAGTGTGCACTCCAGTTGGTCGTTGGCCTGTCGCAGCATTACCTGCAGCTTCTTCACCTGAGAGTGAGCAGAGAGAGTGTTTATTTCTCCAGTCCTATCTCCAATTATCTTGAAAGGCCCAGTTCTACCAGACAACAGTGAAATCAAACCTGCCCATCCTTCATTTCCTAATGCTTTCCATGCACTACGTTTACATGCACAAGGAATTGATCCTGTTGTGATTGTTTTGAACCCAAAATCAAATGTACAGAGTTTACATACCACACTCAATTGGGTTGGGGGAATCAATTAAACCCCCGCCAGAATTCAGACCTAACAGGTTAAAATGCAGAATATACAGAGGATTTGGGATCTGACTTCTCAAATATGTAGCTTGAATCCAATTATGGCTTTGGGACATTTGTGGTGAAAGGCGATGTGCAAATGCAATTTGTTTTTGTAAATCGGAACATGCCCTGAATGATTCTGCCAGATGAAACAAGTATCTCTGACAAACACCCCTTTCCACGACTGTAAACATAGATTCTAATTTAATATGTTGTGCGAAAGAATGTAGATAATGGATAAACTGCTCTTCTTCACTAGGTTTAATGAATGATTTAATTACTTTCTATCTTCCAATAGTCTGCCTTCCTTGCTGTCTTGTTACGGTATTAGTTCCTTCCCTGCCCAAACCTCAGAATTGTAGAACTATTCTTATATGTTTCTGTCAACAGAACCAAACATTGCGTTTCCCACTTGCCAAAACAAAGCTAATTGTTGTAAACCAAATTGAACTAAAAATGTTTACTCTTTCTCTTTCAAGAAAATTCTAATAAAAAAAGCATAAAAATTATTCTGAAATAATAAAATATGTTACAAACAAATATAACAAAACCTTCCCTTCTATGTCTAAGTAAAATATATTTTGTTGTCATGAGTGATGAGTGTGGCAAATAACTGTATTACTCCGCAACCCAGCCAAATAAAGAGCTGTTTTACCGTGAACTGTCTTGTGTCTATTTATCCTGAGCACCTCATCACCACTACACCTGTACACTGCAAACCACTTTGCCACTATTTAATTTAACCACTTTGCCACTATTTAATTTTTATTGATGTCTATATTTATTTGCACAAGGCACAAAGGTCATGTTGCTGTTTTAAATTTACTGTTTCAATTTAAAATGAAAAGTATAAACTGTATTAAAGTAGACAGAAACCTCACTGTGATAAAATTAGTAAATAACATGACCTACGGTGAATTTCAAACTTAAACCATTGCCCTGTGTTTTGGATACAGCCACGTAGTGCATCCTCCTCTATCTTTGTCCATCTGTTTGCCTTTTTCCCCAACATTACTGTGATCTCAGGCTGGATACACATTTGTCAGCCGGGGTCTTTAAACTACGTGCCACGTATGTTCACTTCTCATTGGTCAGTTTCCCTTGTTAAGTTGTGTGCAGCTCCAGGATCGGATCAACATTACGGAAGAGTGGAGCCTGATCCAGATCCTCATAGTGAAACACCATCTCATGATCCGGCTGCAGTGATCCCGGATCCCATCACATTTTTCCTTCCATTGGCTTCTATACTGACTAGTAATTATACCAAAACATTTGCGCGAAATATAAGTTTTAGTACTCCTGCAATGTGAGGGGACATTTCCCCATCATTGAAAGGTGAGGGGACATGTCCCCACGTCCCCGTGTAAATTATGCCTATGTATACACCCTAAACATTTTCTGCTTGTTGGGAAGTACTTTTAATATTATTTACATTTTGTTCTAACATAACTAAATACAATGCCACTGTGCTACAATGTTAGAAGCATAGTATAGTAATTATCTTGTGGAGATATGCAAGGAGTAAGATCTCTGGAGATCTCTGAAACAGTTTAACCATGTTAAGGGGACAATGACAAATGTACAACATTCAAAGAGAACACAGGCCTTTGTGGTTGCTAACAGCAAACTGAATGAATGTGAATGAGGCTGTGTTGAGAGGAGTCAGTCTCACCTGGTCGCGGGTCTCTGCCTCGTGACCCTGGATGACTTGCAGCTGTTTCTCGTAGTTGGAGCACATGTCACAACGCCGCCCAGCTTCCTGCCTGCGTTCTTCACCTGCAGGACAACAGCCCGGTCACAAACTCCAATTTACTGCCTTTATCTCCTAATATCAAATTCATAGTGAATGCCACCTCACCTAGGGCTGCCAAGACCAATAACTCAATGATCCCTAGGAGGAGAACTGGGGTGGGCAGGGGGCCACTTGTTGTAGTGCAGTCTGCAAACTGGAATGAACTTGATAATTACGTGAAGTGTACTGAATATCAACAAAGGTTGAAGAATGTATTACATAAGAAATTGCTTGTACATTTTGGATGTAACCATGTATAAAGGAAATCATCAATTTTTAGTACAGTGATTCACCTAATTTGTATATTTGACACGTGGCTCTCCTCGTTTGCACACAACTTAATTATTGGCAATTAGTAATAGATTGTGTGTATTTAATAGAATAGCCTAATTAAGGTGAACCAGTAGTCTTTGTGTAAGTGTCGGGTAGTTTATTTCAAATGTATTTATTTAACCAGGATAGAACCCTTGAGATATACATCTAATTTCAAGGGGGTCCTGCTTTTGTGTGTATCATTAATTATCTATATCACTTTTTTATGGTTACTCCAGTTAATTTATGACATGGTTAAATTGCACAGCTACAGATGAGGTTGAAACACTAGTTGCCCCTCTCTAGGCTAGTCATCGCTTGTCAGACACTTAATATAAGATACTTATAAAATAGCAATGAAGGTGTGTGTCTTTGTTTTTATACTACATGCATTTAAAATATATATGTTCACAAAGTACTACACTGTGTCAGCTGGTAGTCATGGAAATGGATGCTGCTTGTGTGCTCAACTTAACAGCAGTGCTCAGGTGTCTGACCTCCTGCTGCAGCAGGTTCCACTCAGACTCGCTGACCAGCCGGTACCCTGAGGCAGGTAGGTAGGTGTTCTCGGGGGCCTGGGAGATGCTGGAGAGCAGGGAGGCGGTCTCCTCCTGTTCTGGAGTCATGGCCTTGATGGCCTTCTCCTGGTCTTTGGTGAGGAGGAAGGCCCCGGAGGAGAGCTGGAATGAGCCAAGGGAAGCTGTGTCGAAGTTCTCAGCTCCGGCAGAGTCCGCCCCCACCAGGGGCCCGAAGTCTGACTCATCCAAGTTCCCTGCTGACTTGGCCTTGTTACTGTGATCCAGGCCTCTCGGCAGCAGGGCTCCCCCGGGCACTCCCAGGCTGTCTGTGGACTGGGCTCTGCGCAGTCTGTCTTTGAAGAGATCTCCTGCACTGCCATCCTGCTTCCCTTCACTGTCCACATCTGCTGGGCCCAGGATCTCAGTGTCTAGGGAGTGAGCCGAGCTGTGGATGCTGTGGTTATTGTGAGCATGCTGAGGAGACACAAGAGTTAAAAGGAGTTTAAAGGAGTTTACAAAGTTAATCCTAACCAATAGGTTATTATGTTATATAAGACACTGGTGAAACCACACTTGGAGTACTGTGTTCAATTCTGGTCACAACAGTACAAAAGGGACATTGTGGCCCAACGAAGATCAACCAGACTAATCCCAGGGCTTAAAGGAACAAGCTAAAATGACAGCAGGCTGAAACAAATGAATCTATTTAGCCTAGAACAAAAGAAGAATTTGGGAGGACAAGTCTTCAAAATCTTAACCTGAATCAATAAGAACATTGTTTACAAACGAGAGGAGGCCATTCAGCCCATCTTGCTCGTTTGGTTGTTAGTAGCTTATTGATTCCAGAATCTCATCAAGCAGCTTCTTGAAGGATCCCAGGGTGTCAGCTTCAACAACATTACTGGGGAGTTGGTTCCAGACCCTCACAATTCTCTGTGTAAAAAAGTGCCTCCTATTTTCTCTTCTGAATGCCCCTTTATCTAATCTCCATTTGTGACCCGTGGTCCTTGTTTCTTTTTTCAGGTCAAAAAAGTCCCCTGGGTCAACATTGTCTATACCTTTTAGGATTTTGAATGCTTGAATCAGATCACTGCGTACTACACTTAATACTTTAAGTGCAGTACAGAAATCAGGATCAGAAGACAGAGTTACAAATTAAGCAAAGATAGACTTAGGACAGAGGGTAGGAGACACTTCTTTACAGAGTGGTGAGGGTATTGAAGATAGACTTAGGACTTTATATATATAAAAATTAACTAATTTCTTAAATTAATTATTAAAACAAACTAACGTGATTAGCCCAACAATTACACAAATCAAAAGATCGAATTTTGCATGTGTGATTTATAGTATTCACCCAGCTGCTTATCCCACGATTTCCATGTGGGGAGCAAGCGAGTCCATATTGGTCACTCCCGTGAGAATAGCGTGCAGGGGGGTTATATGTGCATCTGCAACATGCTTCAGTGAATAAATAAGTAGACTGTTGGTTAAAATTGTCTGCAGTTTTGTTTTTCACTGGCAGATGGCAGCAGTCCCTAAGAAATGTGCTTGACAGACATGCTCTTCTGTAGAAAGCACAGCTGAGAGTGAAAAATTGATGTCTTCATCTACAGAAAATGAGAGGAGGATATTATTTCTTTTTTGGTGGTCCAGGGGGTTGTAAGGAAACCTTGTCAGGATTGGTACTGGGCAAAACGACCAATTTATTTATTTATTGCACTTCACAGATAATAATGCATATAACAGTGATACACAGTACCCAAAACTGTGGAAGATACAGTATATGACAGCGATGGCGAACCTATGGCACGCGTGCCCAGAGTGGCACTCAGAGTCGTATTTGTTGGCACGCCGAGTGAGCAGTTACCTGCTTTTTTTTTGCACGCCCTCTGAGTGGCACTTTGGAAAGCCAGTCAGTTTGATTTGCAAGGACGGCCCCGCCCCAAGTAACTGAACAGTGCTAACTGTAGCCGTTATCTACACGTTCATGGTTGGCTGTTTATGCTGCTGAGCTGCTTTATTCAAGTACCCTGGGAACAGAAAGCTGATCAAAAACAGTAAGTCTGTCCCATGGAGGATGAAATGTAATTGTGGTCAGCTATGAATGTTTCAGCGGGACACGCGGGGAGGAAGGGATAGTTAGCCTGATTCTCGTAGCATTTTACTGACCGTCATCTCCTGTACTAAATGGAGAAATGGCCACAATCTTTCATACTTTACACTCGGGGTCGGGGGTCTGCGAGCCTAAAGTAGGTCGAAATTACATAACCAAGCACTTTCGGCTTACGTCTTTTCTAAAAAGATGTACAGCTTTTCGCACGCAGTTAATGTGCAGTGCAAGGTGTTTTGCAGGTGTCACTGGCGGCAACACGTGTATTTGTGCATTGAACTTTAAAGCAAATGTCCCACTCTGTTTTGATTGTCAAACCTTTCCCTTGTCATAAATACTGAAAATATATTTCACTGTCACATACTCGTATCTCAAACTATGTATTCTTTGTTTGATGCACTGTTTTTTTTTGTTAGTTTTTTTAAATACTATTTTAATCTTCAAACTATTGGGAAATGCAGGTTTAAATTCTGACGGGTTACCCCTCTTCATACAGTGGGGAAAAGCAGGTTGTAAATTCTCAAAAAACAAACGTCTCAAAATAAATTATGCCTCTGATATGTAGAGTACATTTGTGGATACTCCTTTTTTTTCAAGGTATTTTGACACCACAGAAATCTTAAGTGTTATCGGCTACTCGTCTTTTAAATAGTTATTTTACAAAATGTAAAAGCAGTAGATGTTTTATGTAAGTAAATATACACTTGAAAAAAATGACGGTACACCGGTAATGGTTGTCACTGTGTGCAATTGCAAACAAAAAAAAAAAAAAACAATTATGGCCAGGGTTACTGGTGCAGCGCGCCAATTGAGCAAACGTCTTATATTTATTGTATGATGAACTGTGATTGTTGCTTTTACTGATGTTTAGCATTATAATTCTTAAACTTAATGCGTCATGAAATGTGATTTATGTATTACTGTAGCAATATATTCAAACTATTCTTTTACATGCTGTGAAGTGCTTTGAGATGATGTTCCACTATGAAAGGCGCTATATAAAATTAAGATTGATTGATTTTACTTGAATAAGGATTAAAGAGTCTCATTGTCCAAAATATAGAGGGGCATATGCAAAAGTTGATGGGTCCCTGTCAGGTGCACTATACTATTGCTTTTATGTCTGTAAATTTACAAAAATATATAATATCTGTGAGCAAAATGGATTTAGGGAGGAAAGAACATGCATATTCATAATTATTCATTTTTTGTCTGAATTTGATCAGTCTTGCTGCCTCACTTTGCCTCCCACTGGTCTGCAGTGAAGCAGTCTTCCACTGCCTTCGACCACAGCCACGCTCCCCGGCCGCAGTCTCCAGCAAGAACAGCATGTGAGTGTAGATTAGAATGTGCAGTGTACTTAGGGACAGGGAATGGGGTATGTAAGGGAATTGCTTAGAACAGATTGCGAGTTCTCAGGGACAAGAAGAAATTATGGGAGGTGAGGGGAGACCAGCATTAAGTGACCAGTGAAGTATAACGGGGAACAGGAGTGGGATGGGGTTGATTTTAATGACATGAACCAAAAATTGCAGGGTTTTGGCAAAACAGCTGAAAGCATGTTTGGGGATATTAGGGCGTTTGAAAGAAAGTTAGAGGTGTTTGAAAGAGACATTGACTGTGGACAGCTCAAATACTTCCCAAACCTGAAAACACATTTGCAGAAATCTGCACACTTTGCAGACAGTCCCAGTAATCTGCAGGAGGTTTAACATCAGTTTTCCAAAATTGTGGGGGCTTCAAGTGAAGCATTTGCAGCCAGGTTTATTCAGTTCCGCAACACGGAGGCAACACTGTCATTCATGAGCAGTCCTGACACAGCCATGTTTGACCAGCTAAATATTTCCCAGTTGGAATGGCTGGGACTTGAAAGTTTGGAAATTGAATTGTTGGAATTTCAAGAAAGTGCAGTGTGGAAAAGAGAATTCACTGATCTGCATGTAACACTACAGCAGATTGAGTGTGATAGAGTAGATGGGGGAAGCAGAAAGTGCAGAAAATGAGATATTGAAAGTCTGGAATTATTTGCCAAATTCTTTGAAAGCAATGAAAACTCTTGGAATTTCACTTCTAACTTTTTTTGGCTCATCATATTTTTGTGAGCAGCTTTTTTCTGGCATGAATTTGATCAAATCAGACATGCGCAACAGGCTGACAGATGACATGAGTGCTAAATGTGTTGCTCGAAAAATGACTGACTATGAACCAGCGGATATTCAGCAGCAGAAGTCCCATTAGTCATAGGAATGTAAATATTGTTCCCCTACACCTGCTCTCCAGACAACAGAGGGGGGAGGGGGGTTCAGGGTTTGGGGAGGTTGCTTGAGGGATGAGGGCGGATGGAGGGGTTCTGTCCTAGTTCAGGTAATGTTCTTGATAATTTTGTATTGTGGATTGCTCTTTTTTTGGTATGTTTGCTTAATAAAAACTTAATTACAAAAAGAGGAAAGTAAATATTGTTTTAAAAAGTTACCGTTTAACCGCCGTATAACCTTTTACACCCCTAATTAATCATTGGCACCCTTGGCACTTAGTGACAAATTTTTTTTTAACTTTGGGCACTCCAGCTAAAAAAGGTTTGCCATCTCTGGTATATGACGTGATTGAAAATTTGCGATGCAAGTTTTTTGATGTATAGTACTGTGCAAAAGTTTTAGGCAGGTGTGAAAAAATGCTGTAAAGTAAGAATGCTTTCAAAAATAGACATGTTAATAGTTTATATTTATCAATTAACTAAATGCAAAGTGAGTGAACAGAAGAAAAATCTACATCAAATCAATATTTGGTGTGACCACCCTTTGCCTTCAAAACAGCATCAAGCATCAATTCTTCTAGGTACACTTGCACACAGTTTTTGAAGGAACTCGGCAGGTTGGTTGTCCCAAACATCTTGGAGAACTAACCACAGTTCTTCTGTGGATTTAGGCAGCCTCAGTTGCTTCTCTCTCTTCATGTAATCCCAGACAGACTCGATGATGTTGAGATCAGGGCTCTGTGGGGCCATACCATCACTTCCAGGACTCCTTGTTCTTCTTTACGCTGAAGATAGTTCTTAATGACTTTCGCTGTATGTTTGGGGTCGTTGTCATGCTGCAGAATAAATTTGGGGCCAATCAGATGCCTCCCTGATGGTATTGCATGATGGATAAGTATCTGCCTGTACTTCTCAGCATTGAGGAGACCATTAATTCTGACCAAATCCCCAACTCCATTTGCAGAAATGCAGCCCCAGACTTGCAAGGAACCTCCACCATGCTTCACTGTTGCCTGCAGACACTCATTCGGCACGCCTCCAGCCCTTCGCGAACAAACTGCCTTCTGCTACAGCCAAATATTTCAAATTTTGACTCATCAGTCCAGAACACCTGCTGCCATTTTTCTGCACCCCAGTTCCTGTGTTTTCGCAAAGTTGAGTCGCTTGGCCTTGTTTCCACGCCGGAGGTATGGCTTTTGGCCGCAAGTCTCCCATGAAGGCCACTTCTGACCAGTCTTCTCCGGACAGTAGATGGGTGTACCAGGGTCCCACTGTTTTCTGCCAGTTCTGAGCTGATGGCACTGCTGGACATCTTCCGATTGCGAAGGGAAGTAAGCATGATGTGTCTTTCATCTGCTGCAGTAAGTTTCCTTGGCCGACCACTGTGTCTACGGTCCTCAACGTTGCCCGTTTCTTTGTGCTTCTTCAGAAGAGCTTGGACAGCACATCTGGAAACCCCTGTCTGCCTTGAAATTTCTGCCTGGGAGAGACCTTGCTAATGAAGTATAACTACCTTGTGTCTTGTTGCTGTGCTCAGTCTTGCCATGGTGTATGACTTTTGACAGTAAACTGTCTTCAGCAACCTCACCTTGTTAGCTGAGTTTGGCTGTTCCTCACCCAGTTTTATTCCTCCTACACAGCGGTTTCTGTTTCAGTTAATGATTGTGTTTCAACCTACATATTGAATTGATGATCATTAGCACCTGTTTGGTATAATTGTTTAATCATACACCTGACTATATGCCTACAAAATCCCTGACTTTGTGCAAGTGTACCTAGAAGAATTGATGCTGTTTTGAAGGCAAAGGGTGGTCACACCAAATATGGATTTGATTTAGATTTTTCTTCTGTTCACTCACTTTGCATTTAGTTAATTGATAAATATAATCTATTAACATGTCTATTTTTGAAAGCATTCTTACTTTACAGCATTTTTTCACACCTGCCTAAAACTTTTGCACAGTACTGTATATGTGCTAGATAAAGACGTTAGCATTGATGAGAGTTTGAAGGGCATCTGCTTTGAAATTATTACATAAAAAATAATTTTACAAACAATATTTGTGTTTTTATGTTAGAAAACCAGTCATGTTTTGCGAGTGTACAACGTATTATCAAAATGAAACCATGACGCAAAGTTAAAAGCATATTGTTTAAAATCAGTACGTAACTTCCCAATGTACGCAGTGCTCACACAGACCATGTTTTACGCCTCACGCAGACAGTTCAGTGATGCTTACTGCTCAATGCAGAGCCACTTCCTGCTTCATTGGGTCACAGACGATATTTATGATTATTGATAATTTTTCAACGCGATAATTATCGCTGCAAAAAAATAATTGTGATTATCAATATTATCGATTATTGTTCCAACTCTATGTGTTACTGCTGGTACTCCTGATTCTCGGAAAGCACACAATATGGTACCGTACTGTACTACTCATGTGTACGAAACTTCACTTTGAAAGCAATGGTAGCGCAATGGGCAGAACCTGGCCACGACAGGTATCGCATCATTCTACCATCCACCAAAACGTGCTGTGTGTGCAAAGCTTAGCAATGAGTAAACTGATTGTATTGGTGATTAAAATTGTCAAATTCTGCTATCATAGTCAGGCTTACATCGCATGCAGTTAAAATGTTTCCTGTCTTAAGTATCTGCAGATCACACTGTATGTGGGCGGATATTCGTTCTCCAAGACATTATTAACATTAATATCAGTGTTCTGTTCTGACTAATACAAATCTTTGCATCTCTGTAGAGAAGTCTCAAACCAACAACATGCGTAAAAACTATATTTGTGTAGCTCTGTGTTTGTTTGTCGGTATGGGGATGGGAGTGAAAATGTGCTCCGGACCTTGACCAAGAATTTTGGACCTTCAGTAAAATAATTGCTCTAGAGGAAAGTACAGAGTGCGGCTCACCTCGTCATTAGACAGAACAATGAGAGTCTCCTCTCTAGACCAAGCCTGCTCTCGCCCCGTCTCTTTATGTTCCTTAGCTTTGCTGATCCTCTGCTGCTCGTCCTCTTCCTGCAACATAAGCACCAGGATATTCCAGGTTAATGCACTCGGAGGCTGTGTGGTCCAGTGGTTAAAGAAAAGGGCTTGTAACCAGAAGGTCCCCAGTTCAAATCCCACCTCAACCACTGACTGATTGTGTGACCCTGAGCAAGTCACTTAACCTCCTTATGCTCCGTCTTTCGGGTGAGACGTAATTGTAAGTGACTCTGCAGCTGATGCATAGTTCACACACCCTAGTCTCTGTAAGTCGCCTTGGATAAAGGCGTCTGCTAAATACACAAATAATAATAACAACTCGCACATTCACTCTGCATGATCCTTCAGAGCAGGTTAATGCACTCGCACATTCACTCTGCATGATCCTTCAGAGCAGGTTAATGCACTCGCACATCCGCTCTGCATGCTCAAAAGTTATACAACAAACCAGATTTTGAAATACTCAGTGCGAGTGCTGTACCTGGTCCCTCTTCTTGATCTCCTCGACCTGGCGCAGTTGCTCGGAGGACAGCACACTCTCAATGCGTTGCATATCCCTCATCAGCAGCCTCTGTGACTCCAGGAACTGGTCATTGGCACGCTGCCATGTGTGCTTCAGCTGGTTATGCTGCTGGCGCTCTAGCTCCAGCAGGTGACACACTGCAAAAGGACAGGCAGTGGCAGGTTAGAGACAGAACTCACCCGCAATACATGTCTCAACTTTCAAAAGGCAGCAGTACTCACTCACTTCCAAACCCCTTTAATAGGGCACTGCTGGTTTCCAATGCATTAAAAAAGCAGTGCAACAAATGCATATCATAACTTCTGAGCAGAACTTGGAGCAGTAGGTAGTTGGGACAAATAAGCACTGGTCTTTCTTTTTTTTTTTTTATAAATATTCTTAATGTATATATTCTTTTCAATTCCGTTATCTGAAGATACAGTAAGGTCACAATTGCATCCTGATATTTTTTTCAGATCCCCAATTTAGAATGTCCAATTATGTTCCCTCGTTGCAGCTACTTTACTCTCCACTACAGCTCAGGAGGTCAGTGAGTGCCCTTTAATATCACTTAATTACTTTAATACCCAGGAGCTCGACAGTGGATGTTGCCATGCTATCGGCCCCAGAAGGACAAAGGCCAGCCCTGCTGGTGTCCGCTTGATCACTAGGGTACACTTTACCACGGTGAGGTGACGGATGATTTTGCCTCCATGTGAAATCCCCTGACTATGACTCCATAGCACCCTGTCGTGCTTTACCAGGTGAGCCTCTGGGACCTCCTTTACAGTGTTTTTAATTACAAATATTTAAAAAACATGTCACGCTAAAATCAAATAAATAAAAGTATTTTTATTACACAAATTTTAAGGAAACTGATTAAGAAATCTAACTTATGGGGCACCCGAGTGGCGCATCCAGTAAAAGCACTCGCGTAGAGTGCAGGATGCGTCCTATAGTCTGGACGTCATGAGTTCGAGTCCAGGCTATTCCTGTGCGAGCGCCGCACAGGGGCAGGGAGGGCTAGGTCGGCCAGGGTGTCCTCGGCTCACCGCGCACCAGCGACTCCTGTAGTCTGGCCAGGCACCTGCGGGATTGCCTGTAAGCTGCCCGAGAGCTGCGTTGTTCTCCGACGCTGTAGCTCTTGGGTGGCTGCATGGTAAGTCCGCAGTGTGAAAAAAAGCGGTCAGCTGACGGCACACGCTTCGGAGGACAGTGTTTGTTCGTCTTCGCCCTCCCGAGTCAGCGCAGGGGTGGTAGTGGTGAGCTGAGCATAATAAAATAATTGGCGATTCCAAATTGGGAGAAAATAATAAAAATAATTGGCAATGACAAAATTTATTTTAAATAAATAAATAAGTAAATAAATAAATAAATAAATAAATAAATAAATAAATAAATAAAAATCTAACTTATAAAAAATAGATATTTAATCTTGATTTGTAGGCTGTCCTCCTACTCATCGGGGGGGAAGACCTTACTGCTCAGATATCTCTCAATAACAAGCAGCATTCGTGCCGGCCAACTACAGACAGCTAAAAGCAGCTTTAGACACCTTCATGTAGCTCTTTTCGCAGTTTCTCCGAGTCTTCTTGCAGCACAGACTTTTGGGTATTGAGGACGGCCACGTACATCTCCAGGTCAGTGCGACACGACTTCTCAGCCTCCAGGACATGGTTCAGCTCTTTCACCTGCAAGACAATAGAGCAGGAGTCTGAGATTAGAGGACCAGGACGGGGGACACTGAGCCACGGGGCAGGCAAGCACATTGTCTCACTATACATATTTTTATTAGGGCTGTCAAGTGAAAATCTCAGTTAATTTTGGTTTTAATCACATACAGTAATCCGTCTCGTATCTGCCCATCACATATCCGTCCTAACCGTTTATCTGCCATGATCAACCTCTTCAGCAACGTTTGTTTATTATTGAACAGAGAAGATCAGTTTAGAGATTGTAGATCCCACCAAAGTTTTCGTACACTGTGTTGTATGTGCTCCGTGCGCTGCCATTGCTGGCAGTGTCACGTGAGCTGTTCAGTGTGTCTTGTAAATAAATCTTGCTCGCCTGCTGGGCGTATCAACTTCGATCTCCTGCCTGTCACTCAGCAGCGAATGCACGCATACACATGGCTACTCTGTCACAAGCATTAATACCCAGTATTAGCACCCTAATAAAAGCTGAATCTAAAAACAATAATTGTGTGAATAAACTCATTGTAACAGCTGTGAATGTTATTTAAAACAGGATTCATTTATCTGACTTTTTACATATCCGTCCTTACTCTGGTCCCACTGCAGTCGGATATGCGACGGATTACTGTATTTAATTGATACAATTACTGAATCCATCTCATTCAAATTTGTTTTATTACTGAAATCATCATCATCATCATCATCATCCAAGAAACAGCCCCATCATAAAAACCCTGTTTTCTTATTTCTGGATTCATATTGTTGGCCCCTCTTTATGGTTTTATATTTATTATCATATTTATTTACACAGAATTATACAGAAAGACTCCAGCAGTTGTTGTTATTGTTTGAACCAACTGCTCAATCACAACTGAGCCAGTTTATTACTCACCTTACTGCATTTCAGATTAAACTGTATATTTTCTTATCAGTTTCCTTTAAAAGGGGATATGTTATACTCAAACTATTTTTCATTGCCATTAAAAAAATAACCTTTTAAAACAAATGTGATCATTGAAATAAAAATATAAAGTCGGTAGCTATCCACTTTTCAACAGCATTGTTTATACAGGGTGTCCCACTGAAAGCAGCACAGTAAGTAGAACAACATACAAATAATAAATAAATAAATACAGCTGATGGAGCAGCACAGACGTGTACAAGAATTCTCGTTATTACAAACTCGCTTTATACAGGAATGTCACTATCAACGTGGACATGGACTGAATGCCAACATCTAACTGAAATACTTACGGGGCTACTTTCAAGTGGGACACAGGCTTTGTCCCTCAAGTCTTTCCTGCTTGCTCACAGCACTCACCTTAGAGGCCTCAAGCTCCTTGACACGGTCCTCTGCCTCTGTCAGTTTGGCCTTGAGGGCAGCAATCTCACTCTCCATGGGCATGACCACCGAGCGCAGCTTCTCCGCATCCTCCTGTGCCTGAGGTGGAGCACACAAGGGCAGAATGTAATGTAAAGGTAGGACAGACTTCTCAAAGCATTTTACACCAATCTGCAATGTACTCTTATTTATTCATTTATTTTGACAGACTTCTCAAAGCATTTTACACCAGTCTGCAATGTACTCTTATTTATTCATTTATTTTGACAGACTTCTCAAAGCATTTCACACCAGTCTACAATGTACTCATTTATTCATTTCGTTTTGAAAAGGAGGAAATCAGAGTAGAAATGCTACTAGTTTATTGTAGTTTTAGTTCAGCTTTCTTTTTGGTGTTTGAAGTCTCTTAAGCCCGTCGCACACAGCCCGACTCAAGCCACCCCGACTCATCTCATCTCAAATGGCCGTACAGAGTCTGGATGAATCGTATCAGTGTGCGTGCCCTTAAAACCAAGATTATGCAGATTTCAGTCAGGATGTCTTCAGATTTGAAGATTGAACATGTTGAATCTTTTTCAGACGCAGTTTCGTTCAGATGTGATCAATCTGTCTGTGCTGCGGTTGCCGACCAAGCCTGACAGACCGTTTAGTCATAAGGGTGTCAACCAATGGTGAAGCAGGTTTAAGTGACGTAGCTTGTCATTTAACCCTCAGAGTACTACAGGGCCGATGATCGGCCCACGGAGGTGTGCTGCGTGAGGACTAAAGGGCCGATTATCAGACATAGATCTGCCCTCCCATTTGCTCTCTGTTATTTTTTTATTGGTCAATTTTACCTAGCAACAAACTGTGCCGAGCAATAGCAGAGGGCTTTGGTGTTAATATTAGCCAATTAAAATGGTTGTAAAGCTTAACACCTTTTTTATTGGTTAAAAAGAAAACCCTGTCTCCTAGGCTAGCTGAGAGTTGAGAAATGGCAGATTTAGAGAGTGAGTTTTTAAGCGATTCGGACGGAGAATGTTTTGAAGGTTTTACGGCTTCTGAGGCCGATAAAACGTATAATTGGTTGGGACTGTATAGCTATGTGGATAGTGATGACAGCGATTTAAAAGAGGAGGAGTATGGAGAACAGGAGGATGAAGAGGGGGATGAAGAAGAGGAGGAGGATGTGGCGGGAGGTGACAACAGTACAGACGAAGACGTGCCTTTATCGGTTGCTGAACAAAAACTTCAGAGTCTCGATTTGGACCCAAGTAACAGAATTGCCAGAACAGAAAATAACATCGAACATAAAGAAGTACACAGAGGTTAGTGGTCCGAGATTTATTCCACGCAGCGCAACCCGGCCTGCTGAATTCTTTGAGCTGTTGTTTTCAACGGAGCTCCAAGAACACATCTGCAACGAGTCCAATATATACGCATTAGAAATGAACAACAAATACAGGGAAAGAAATGCTAAATCTAAAACGTATGAGAGGCTATTTTCATGGTGGTCGGTGTCTGGCGGTATGACACAAAATAGATTACGTGTTGTTTTAGGATTGTGACTGAATATGGGGTTAGTGTGGAAGCCTGACATGAAAGAAGACTGGAACACGAAAGATGCACTACAAGCAACACCAGGATTCGCGCGAATAATGTCCCGCGACAAGTTTCTTTTTTGTCTTGCAAACCTGCACTTGAACAACAAAAAAAACCAAAAGAAAAAGACGAACCTGGTTAAGACAGTTTATTCAAAGTGCGACCAGTACTTACTAAAGTGGAGTCTCTTCACGAAGTACTACATTTTAAATGAATTCATTGCAATCGATGAAAGCCTGGTTGGATTGAAAAACCGAACGTCACTTATGCAGTATCTTCCAAACAAAAAACATCACCGATTTGGAATAAAGCTGTGGGTGCTTGCTGACAGTACATATGGGTACGTATACAAATTAAAAGTGTACACAGGTGCTTCAAACGACACAGAGAAGAGTGAATTTGGCCAGCCCTATGATGTTGTTATGTCTCTCATGGATGGTCTGTTGGATAAGGGACATACTTTGATTACTGACAATTTTTACACATCCGTACCACTCGCTTCAGTTTTCACTTATCAGCACGAAACCCAGCTTGTTGGTACACTGCGTGGCAAAATAAAATACTTACCTTCGGTTCCAAAACGCAAAGTTGGTGAACAGGTGGTTTACAGGTCAGGGAGATTGCTGTATACTGCTTTCAGACAAAAGAAAAGCCAGAGAAAGCCAGTTCTCTTGCTCAGCACAAGGAACACAGCCACTGAAGTAAAAGTGAGACGTGCAGGTAAAGATGTTACAGTACCGGAGTGTGTTGAAATGTACAATCGAAAAATGGGAGGTGTAGATTTGGCAGACCAGAAGATTTATTCTTATGAGAATGAAAGGCGATCGTACAAGTGGTACATGAAAATATTTTTCAATGTGATCAACAGGTTGGTGCTGAATAGTTACATCCTTTATCAAGGCACAATTCAACAACGGAAACAAATGGAAAGTGCTGTACACTTGCCCCCACTCAGCAGAAGGAATTTTTTAGCCTCACTTGTTGATGACTTCTGCAAAGGTGTGTGACAATGGGAAAGTTGCTTCGATCCCACAACCAGTGTGTTCTGGATGTAAGATAGAAAAGTTGGGAATAACCACAACGTCTTCTGGCAAGAAACGTCAGTTGGAGAAAGATTGCACAGTTTGCAGTGATCGCAAAGGAAAGCGAAGAAGAACAACATACAAATGTGCTACCTGTGACAAGGGTGTGTGTCGTGAATGCTTTCACACACATACACAAAAGTGAACTTCCATCCTCAGACTGTAGAAAAACTTTTTTTTTTTTTTTTTTTTTAAGGCCTACACATTTTGGATGTACCCTAGCTATCAAACATGGCCGTGGACTTTTTTTTTTTTTTTTAACCAAGTACAAGAACAATAAATATTACTACACAAAAACAACTGACTTCAACAAACTGGCAGCAGTTTACTGGCATAAATTTACAAACCACTGAAAAAAAGACTGATTGCAAAGGACTTCAGAGAATAAGCTTCCCTGGGCCAATTCAGATGTCTCCACAACTCAAAGTAAGTTACGTGTATTAATACTAAAAATAATAATAATAATAATAAGTAGTATTTTTGCATATGCTTTTATATTTAATTAACACTTATTTGTGTTGGTATACATGTTGAACAATCTTTATATAAAAGAAAAGGCTTTCGAGGGCAAGTACGTTTACTGTGCTGTGCGGTTCCGATCTGTTTGTACAGATAGATGCGTTGCTTGCAAAATTGAATATATCTTTTGATTCGTTGTTTGTAAACATCTGTGGTTTTTTACATTTTAAAAATAACATTCCTGGGGATTTATATGTTGTATTTTGAAAGTGTTTATGTGCATGGTTGGTTTTGAAAAGAACTGATGTTTTGATGATAAAAATACAGTTTGTATAACAAAGGTGTCTTTGCCAATGCATATTTCTATATTCAGTCCAAAAATATATCAATAACAGAAAGAACAAAAAACTTCAATGTCTTACGTTTCTTGTGATATATAGGTTTCATATAATATATACATTTTTGGGTGTAAAATTAAGTAATTTGCTATGCTATCCCAAGCGCTGTTATTTGCGTGTGACAGCTGTAGTCCTGTGGCGTAGAGCACTAGCTGTGACGTAGTACTCTGAGGGTTAACTTGTCATACAAGGTGGCGGAATATTGACAGCTATAGTTCCACACGTAAAAATACATTAGTCTTGAATTGCTCCGAGTGTCCCGAATTCAAAAATACCAGATATGTGCACATTTGAATTGTTTTTTTTAGGCGTTTACTAATCAAAGGTAAATGATCAATTTACCTTTATTATCAATCTACTGGCAGCCTATATTTTCTAATGCGCTAAAACATAAGTAACCGGTGCGTCGATCTCCATAGTCACAAATCACAAGTCCCTAGATCCACACGCTGAGAAAAAAATGCCGAAGTCAAATAAAAATCAACAGGTTGGATTTTATTTACCACAGGCTAAAGTGTAGTAGACATACTATACAAAAAGCCAAACACTGCCTGAATTGTTTGCATGGTGTAATTGGTCAATAGCTGTCTCCACCGTCTAATCAGCATACGATGCCATGCATAATATGAGGGTTGCTATGTTGGGATAAGTTAATACAAAAATTTGTACAGGGCAGTATTAATTAAATCTGCATACATAGTAATCACCAGTATCTGGTCGTGGTCAGTATTTCAGTCTAAGCAGTGTGCGACACCCAGTCGGGAAAAATTCAATTGTGACGTCAAACCAAAACTGTTCACAACTGATCACAGAATCTGTGCATACTCAGATGAGATGAGTTGGGATGGCTTGAGTCGGGCTGTGTGCGACGGGCCTTACACTAGTAAGGCTGGCAAGTTTACAGGGTTTTGTAAGTGAATGCAAAATGTATAAATCACAGTAAATTAAACTCAGGTGCTCTTTCAAGTTAACAACACTTACTATTGAAATGTAGATATATGACAAACCACACTGCTCACAATAAAAGGGATCAGCGGTAGAAATTGGGTTTTAAAAAGGCGCTAGGAAGAATGTGTCAGTTTAATTTACTGCTTATACATTTACCTCAGTGTCGCGCTGCTGCAGCACAACCTAAAGAATGATGTCAGCTTTTTAAAATTTTATTTATTTGTATTTATTTTTTACAGAAAGATGTCACAGCGCATTCATAAATATTGACATGTTTTTAAAGGGAGGCAGCATTTTTGGGTTACAGAAACTCAGACAGGCATTTGCGACCATTTTAGTCGCAGTCTGGAGCCCGGTGATTGTTTGCATGTTATATGTAAACACACCCATATACATATTACTTTGTGAATTTATATATATATATATATATATATATATATATATATAAATTAATAAATTAATTAATTAGTTTAATTGACAGTTTAGTTGATCTAATTTTTTTTTAGTAGTCGCCAATTGTTTTTATCATTTTCTCCCAATTTGGAATAGCCAATTATTTTTAGGCTCAACTCACCGCTACCACCCCCGCGCTCACTTGGGAGCGGCAAAGACAAACACACGCTGTCCTCTGAAGCATGCGCCGTCAGCCGACCGCTTCTTTTTCACACTGCAGGCCCACCATACAGCCACCTCACAGCTACAGCGTCAGAGGACAATGCAGCTCTGGGCAGCTTACAGGCAAGCCTGCAGGTGCCCGGCCAGACCACAGGGGTTGCTGGTGCACGGTGAGTTGACGACACCAGATCTACAGGCTGTGTCGGAATGCAATAAGGTCCCCCGTGACTGACTGAGCAGGTCACGACGCTTGGGCGGTCTCCACAGCTGGCCGTTCAGGTGCTGCGTCAGGATTTAGACCAGTTTCCTGGGTCAATAAGTGCCTATTAGGAGCCCCTTGGCCCGTTGCCTGATTTTCTCCACACACAGCGGGAGCAAGGCGAGCTGTGGGAAGGCATATATATGAGGCGCAGATGGGCAGGCTGTTTGCACCAAGAGAGTACCTTCAGACAGTGACTAACACCGTCAATAGGTGGTCGCGGTTCAATGCAGGCTGAAAAAGCCCTGCTGTTGGACCAGGCTTTCAGAGGGCGCATGCACAGGCGACCCACAGGTAGGATCCGAGAAGCTGCTGCCCTAAGCCCCGAAGTTCTGGAACTTGAGCACCCTGTTGAGCTGAATATCTCTAAACAGGCGGCTATTCTTTGCACTCTGCCATCCGACAGAGTGGACAGCATGGCGCACACTCCTAGATAGCAGGCTGTCTGAGAAGGCGTGAGCTGGCTCTTCACATGATTCACTGTAAGCCCCAACCGTTGCAGGTGGCTGATGAACAGTTATGTGTGAGCATATACCTGAGCTGGAGACTGGGCACAATGAACCAGTCATCCAAATAATAAGAGTACTCCGATACCTTTGTCTCTCAATGGGGCCAATATAGCTTCCCTGTGTTTTGAAAAGACATGGGGAGCTAGAGAGAGGCCAAACGGCAAGACCCAGACCCTGTTCCCTGAAAGGCAAACTGTAGGTACTTAAGTGTGGCGGTTTTTATGGAGATATGGAAATAGGCATCTTTAAGGTCCCCAGTGGTGAACCAGTCGCCTGGCCTGAATGACTGCAACAGCTGTTGCATCGTCAACATTTTGAACCTCATTCGTCTGAGGTCGAGGATTGGTCTGAGGCCACCATCCCAATTGGGCATGGAGTAGAACCCGTCCTCCAACTGGAGGGGATGTACCATACAAACAGCCTGTTTTTGCAGCAGAGCTGTTACTTCCTGAGACACCACAGCGGCGTTCCTGTTGGTACATGACTGATGCTGCAGTCACGCCCCGAAAGGGAGGGGGACAGTGATTGAACTGCAGAGCTGCAGGAGAGATGTCTATCCAGCATACGCTTGGAGAATGCACACAAAACTTGCAGACAATGTGATTTACCAGTGCCTCCTTTGCGTGCTGCTGCCTCAGCTTGCTAAAAACAGCAACTGGACTGTCAACAAGGCCTGCTTGGTACCAGATTGGGGATTGTAAACCCCGGTCAGTAGCAGGTCGGAACCGAGACTGTACCGAAACAGTACGGGGTCGGTTTGGTACCGGTTTGGTGTCTGTAGCACCAGGTCAGTACAGGGACCTGCAAGACCGCAGTGGCACACAAGATCAATGGTATAAGCTCAGCAGTTACAGGGAGAGCTTAACCGTAGGGTAAGCACTATCTGACTCCACATCCTCAGAGGGGAACACCAGCTCCTAGGGTTGCAGGGCAGAGATGTTTATTCAGCGTACGCTTGGGAAAATATGCACAAAACTTGCAGAAATGCTGTTTGATAGAGAGCAACTGGGCTGTCAAAAAAAAGAAACTTAGTCAAACACAACCCCCAGAAATCACAACATCAAACAAATTTGAGCCACTAAAAAAATTAGATGATCAAAACCAACATCAAGAGCATGAAAGGAACAATATCTAGGACTCTATAAACAGTGCTGGCCAGACAGCAAAAAGAAGGGAGGTCATGATTGTTGGGGACTCCATATTGAGAAACACAGCAAGTTCAGTGCGCAGTCCGGACCCCTTACAACAATAGTGTGCTGCCTTCCAGGAGCCTTTGTCACGCACATCACTGAGAACGTGGACAGGCTCCTAGAACGAACAGGAGACGACCCGGTAGTAGTCGTCCACATCGGTACAAACAACATTGGAAGAGACAGGCAAAACAAATTCAGAGAGCTAGGAAGGAAATTAAAGATAAAACTGCAGTATTTTCTGGGATACTGCCAGCACCTTGCAAAGGACAATATGGACAGCTGGAGTTAAATAATCTAAAAAAAAAAAAAGAAACTATATCAAAACAAGGGCAACAACTCAGGTAAGATAGCCATTAAATGTATTTGTCTAAATGTAGAAGTCTCAAAAACAAACTGCACTAACAAGTAACTACAATTTGATAGGTGTTACAGAAACTTGGTTTTCCGAGAGGGATGGAGACGAATATAATATTTGTGGGTATACACTGTATAGGAAAGGCAGGCAGGACAGAAGAGGCGGAGGGGTAGCGTTATACATCAAAAATAGTCTTGAAGCACAGGTGTTAAATCTGGAAGAAAAAAACAACGCAGAATCAATATGGGTTAGAATAATGGATACAGATTCAAAGGGCATAATAATAGGGGCATGCTACAGACCACCAAATTCATACACCGAGCAAAATAATCTGTTATACAATGATATTAGAAATGCGTGTAGCAAAGGAGAAGCCATTCTAATGGGGGATTTCCCATATAAAATGGGAAAACCCGGTGGGGAGCACAACAGATGAAATTGAAATGGTAGAAATGACAAATGACTGCTTCCTAACTCAATTTGTGAAGGCACCAACTAGAGGGGAGGTATGCCTTGAGCTAGTCTTTTCAAATAACAAAGACAGAATAAGGTCAGAGAACCGTTGGCATACTCAGATCACAACATTGTCTCATTTGAAGTGCTTTTTAAAACCCCCAAAATAACGACTGAAGCTAAGGTTTACAATTTTAAAAAGACAAAACTCTGAAGGAATGAAACAGACAACAGAAGTAAATTGGAGTAAAATAGAGAAAACATCCACAGAAAAAGGATGGCTATTTTTCAAAAATGTAGTACTAGAGGCGCAAAACAAATACATCCCAAAAGTAAAAAAAAAAAAAATGGCCAAGATGGTTTAATAATCAATTAAAAAATATTCAGAGAAAAAAGGCACTTTACAGAGCATTTAAAAGGGACCAAGAACAAAGTACACAGAAAGAGTACTTGGAACTGCAAACGCAAGTCAAAAAGGAAGTTAGAAATGCCAAGGGAGAGATAGAAATGAGCATTGCCAAGGGGGCTAAAACCAATTACAAAAAGCTTTTCCAATATTATAACAGCAAAAAAACATTCAAGGAGGAAGTAAAATGTCTAAGAGATACAAATGGCTACAGTTGACTAATACCTTAGAATTTAATCAATGTGATGAGGCTTTTGGTTTACACCCCTGACATGGTGCACCTTGGTTGCCTGACTTTCTATTAGTTTTCTAATTTGTGAATTTAAACCAGTGGTAGTGCCTTACTAGTTGAGCCACATCTTTACTCCACCCAGATAAACCAATGCATGTAAGCAAAGCTAGAAATCACCAGCTCCCCTCTCACCTTTTTCATGTCATTTTCAAGGTTCTCCTCCTCCTGGCCCTGAGAGAGACGGCGGCGTAGCTCAGCCATCTCGCGCTCCACTGCCTCGCGGTATTGACCCCACTGTGCCCGCTCCTGCTCCAGCCTGTGGTGGAACTGCAACTCGTAGTCCCGAACTGTCTCTGCAGAACAACACACACAGGTCAGGAGGACAAGCACCCAGCAGCACCTCCGCACACTACGTCACTGTGAGGCGCCTCCACGAGAGTGCCACGTCTCAATGTACAAACAACCCTTTTGTAGATTCATTTAAATGCATATGTTTTAAACAATGGTTTTATTCTAAAACAGAACTTTTGGTAAGCACATTTTCTGCAGACCTCCCTTAAAAAAATTCAGGGGTCCAGTTTAATTTTACAACAAAAAATCTAAAGGTGGCTGTGTGGTCCAGTGGTTAAAGAAAAGGGCTTGTAACCAAGAGGTCCCCGGTGCAAATCCCACCTCAACTACTGACTCATTGTGTGACCCTGTGTAAGTCACTTAACCTCCTTGTGCTCCGTCTTTCGGGTGAGACGTAATTGTAAGTGACTCTGCAGCTGATGCATAGTTCACACACCCTAGTCTCTGTAAGTCGCCTTGGATAAAGGCGTCTGCTAAATAAACAAATAATAAAAATAATAAAGGCTCTAAAACAACCGCTATGTAAAAAGTACTAACATGTGTATTGGTGTAGCAAGTTTAGCAATGTGCACTGTTCCACACGATGCAGGGATGTTCTGTATGACAGTAGCTGCTGTATGTGCCCAAATATTATCTTCTGCCAAAGATTTCCAGTACAAGTTATGTATTACCTGGGAAATAAGAAGTTATTTAATGGCATCTGAGCCATGAGACACAAAACATTTTATTTTCTCCAGCCAAGGAGAAAGATTCTGATCCCAGATTCTGATCCATTTACACGGTTTCACTTCATTCCACCCTCAGAATTGACTCTTCAGCAGATGAAGTAGATGCTGTTTCATCAGTTTGCTCTAATATCACTTTCTTTTTCATATTTTTTGAAAATAATTGACATTTTTCAGAACTGTTTCCCTGACATCCTACACTTATTTCATCCACAATTTAACATCCTACCACTATGTTAGTGGGTCAATCCTTTACCCAATCACAAAGCTTTACGTAACACAGAAAGATAAGCCTAGTTAACTGAACCCGAACTATACAAATGCCAGGATACAGAAGGGGAGGGGTCAGATGCTGCAGATTTCTCTCTCAGTACAGTAGACAGTGTAAAATTAAACGTCTAGGGACCCAGTTATCAAAAACTCTGTAAAATGGACTCCCGAGTTGCGCATCCAGTAAAAGCACTCGCGTAGAGTCGTCGGTTCGAGTCCAGGCTATTCCTTTGCCGACCGAGGATGGGAGCTCCCAGAGGGCGGCGCACAATTGGCTGAGCGCCGCCCGGGGGGAGGGAGGGTTAGGTTGACCAGGGTGTTCTTGGCTCACCGCGCACCACCGACCCCTGTAGTCTGGCCGGACGCCTGCCCAGAGCTACGTTGTCCTCCGACGCTGTCGATCTGGGCGGCTGCATGGTGAGTCTGCAGTGTGAAAAAAAGTGGTCGGCAGACGGCACACGCTTCGGAGGACAGCGTGTGCTCATCTTTGCCGCTCCTGAGTCAGCGCGGGGGTGGAAGCGGTGAGCTGAGCTAAACAAAAATATTTGGACACTATTAAATTGGGGAGAAAACAACAAAAAAACTAATTGGCGACTACTAAATTTAAAAAAGTAATTAATTAAAAATTTAACAACAGACATCTTTAAGACACTAACAAAGACTTCAGGTCAAAACATTTGTCACTGAAGTTTCTTTTAGTATTCCTAAATGTAGCACTGTAATGTAGGACGGAGACCCGGACCGTGCGGGAAGCGACGGTCGGGGTGAAGCTGCCGAGTGCAGCGCCTTTTATTTGTAGTTTTTGATTAACTGTGTTTTTATCTTTTTTCTTTTCTCCTTTTGCTTATTCTTTTGTTTGAGCACTTGTGAGTGCGCCTGTACTTTAGAACGGTACCACCTCTGGTATCTCTGTGGCTCTGCTTATTGTTGATAGGCAGACCACAGACAACAGCACCCTCTGCGGGCCAAAACGTGGAACTGCCCCACTAATAATACAACTGGGCACCTGTGTGGTGTTTTCAAGTTCATCAGTGTCTCCCGAGTGTCAGTGAATTACCCACCACCCTTCCACAAGCACTTTAAGTGTTTAATAGTTATGGAATAACATGGTTTCAACAACTACTTTTCAGAGATGCTTTTAAGTTTTTTATGTTACATTATGTTTCTATAACTTTACCTTTTGTTTTTACTCAGTTCTCACCATTTTTTCATCCGCTCTCTTCCTTGTTAAATTATTATAAATCCTATGTATGTATTGTCTTCCACACACTATGGATTCCGAAATGCGTGCTTTGATCTGTATCTCTTGTGAAATGTATATGGTGGTCAACACATTTGCATTTAAGGAAGACTTTATTTGTAAGAAGTGCTCTGTCACATATTCTTTAATGCAGAAGGTTGCCGCACTTGAAAAACAAATTGGAATACTTAGAAGCATAAACGAAAATGAGCAGTTCACTGAAAATGAGCAGTTCATTCAAAATAGCGTTAACAAAATTAATAACACTTGGTTAGTTTTGGATACTGAAGGGGAGGCTGAAAACGACTCTATGGGGGAGGTAAAATTGGCATTATATGAAGCTGTCTGTGGTGGTCTACAGGGCTCCATTCTAGGTCCCTTCTTGTTTTCATTACATATGAAAACATATGCTACCGTTAGGTGACATTATCCGCAGACATGGAGGGAACTTCTATTGCTACACTGATGATACCCAGCTATATTTGTCCCTAAAACCAGGAATTTCTTCTGCCTGGGTGTTATTAGCTACTTGTCTTACAGACATCAAGCATTGGATGTCACAGAATTTTCTAGGTTATGCTATGATCCTGATCTATCATTTGAGGCTCATATTAAGGAAGTTACAAAAGTATATTTTTACCATTTGAGAAATACAGCCAAACTTAGACCAATTATTTCCATACCTGATGCCGAGAGACTAATGCATGCCTTTGTTTCATCTAGAATTGATTATTGTAATGCACTTTTTTCTAGTGTCCCAAAACATGTGGTATTAAGATTTTTAAGATTTTGCTGTTAACTTACAAGGCCCTGAATGGGTTAGCACCTAGTTATTTGCAGGAATAACTGACCCCGTACCTTCCAAACCGCACTCCGAGAGCACAGGATGTGGGGCTGCTGGTTATTCCTAGGGTCAACAAAAGCAACACGGGAGGCAGGGCTTTTTCTTGTAGAGCTCCTAAATTGTCAATGTCATGACAGCAAAAACCTTAATCTTGTCTTAAAACGTCTCCAATACCCATTTTAAATAGAAGATGATGTGTGGCACAAGAATGTTAAAGATATTTCAGTACTGGAGATTCATGTGTTTCAAATTAATGAATTTGTTAAGCCCTTTCAGCCCTCAATGTTGATATCTGGCACCACAAGGTCAATATATTTCTCACTGTGGTGGCCTTACCTTTCAGGAAATATGTTACACTTGTACTTCCTAGGTTATTTCACCTCAGCAGTGTCTTTGGGGGTAATTTCACTGTTTAGGTGAAATGACCATGAAGCTGCAAGAATATCTCAAAGCAAGACCTGCAAACAGAGATTTACTTAACCTGGTGTAGTACTATATATGTTTTGTATGAAAATAGATGTTTGCTTAGCATAGAGTTCTTTTAAAACTACACATTTGAAACCTACACAGTGAATGGATATGCATGGTGTGAAATGTATGGAAATTTCATAGCTTCAATACATTAAACAGCGTGAACAGTGTTGCAGGTATCAATGAAGCTCCCTTTATAGTGTTGCAGGTGTCAGTGAAGCTCCCTTTATAGTGTTGCAGGTGTTAATGAAGCTCCCTTTATAGTGTTGCAGGTGTCAGTGAAGCTCCCTTTATAGTGCTGCAGGTGTCAGTGAAGCTCCCTTTATAGTGTTGCAGGTGTCAGTGTAGCTCCCTTTATAGTGTTGCAGGTGTCAGTGAAGCTCCCTTTATAGTGTTGCAGGTGTCCCTTTATAGTGTTGCAGGTGTCAGTGAAGCTCCCTTTATAGTGTTGCAGGTGTCAGTGAAGCTCCCTTTATAGTGCTGCAGGTGTCAGTGAAGCTCCCTTTATAGTGTTGCAGGTGTCAGTGAAGCTCCCTTTATAGTGTTGCAGGTGTTAATGAAGCTCCCTTTATAGTGTCGCAGGTGTTAATGAAGCTCCCTTTATAGTGTCGCAGGTGTCAATGAAGCTCCCTTTATAGTGTTGCAGGTGTCAATGAAGCTCCCTTTATAGTGTTGCAGGTGTCAATGAAGCTCCCTTTATAGTGTCGCAGGTGTCAGTGAAGCTCCTTTATAGTGTTGCAGGTGTCAATGAAGCTCCCTTTATAGTGTTGCAGGTGTCAGTGAAGCTCCTTTATAGTGTTGCAGGTGTCAGTGAAGCTCCCTTTATAGTGTTGCAGGTGTCAGTGAAGCTCCCTTTATAGTGCTGCAGGTGTCAGTGAAGTTCCCTTTATAGTGTTGCAGGTGTCAGTGAAGCTCCCTTTATAGTGTTGCAGGTGTTAATGAAGCTCCCTTTATAGTGTTGCAGGTGTCAGTGAAGCTCCCTTTATAGTGTTGCAGGTGTCAGTGAAGCTCCCTTTATAGTGCTGCAGGTGTCAGTGAAGCTCCCTTTATAGTGTTGCAGGTGTCAGTGTAGCTCCCTTTATAGTGTTGCAGGTGTCAGTGAAGCTCCCTTTATAGTGTTGCAGGTGTCCCTTTATAGTGTTGCAGGTGTCAGTGAAGCTCCCTTTATAGTGTTGCAGGTGTCAGTGAAGCTCCCTTTATAGTGTTGCTGGTGTCAATGGAGCTCCCTTTATAGTGTTGCAGGTGTCAGTGAAGCTCCCTTTATAGTGTTGCAGGTGTCAGTGAAGCTCCCTTTATAGTGTTGCAGGTGTCAGTGAAGCTCCCTTTATAGTGTTGCAGGTGTCAGTGAAGCTCCCTTTATAGTGTTGCAGGTGTCAGTGAAGCTCCCTTTATAGTGTTGCAGGTGTCAGTGAAGCTCCCTTTATAGTGTTGCAGGTGTCAGTGAAGCTCCCTTTATAGTGTTGCAGGTGTCAGTGAAGCTCCCTTTATAGTGTTGCAGGTGTCAGTGAAGCTCCCTTTATAGTGTTGCAGGTGTCAATGAAGCTCCCTTTATAGTGTAGCTGGTGTCAATGGAGCTCCCTTTATAGTGTTGCAGGTGTCAATGGAGCTCCCTTTATAGTGTTGCAGGTGTCAATGAAGCTCCCTTTATAGTGTTGCTGGTGTCAATGGAGCTCCCTTTATAGTGTTGCAGGTGTCAATTGAGCTCCCTTTATAGTGTTGCAGGTGTCAATGAAGCTCCCTTTATAGTGTTGCTGGTGTCAATGGAGCTCCCTTTATAGTGTTGCAGGAGTCAATGAAGCTCCCTTTATAGTGTTGCAGGTGTCAGTGAAGCTCCCTTTATAGTGTTGCAGGTGTCAATGAAGCTCCCTTTATAGTGTTGCTGGTGTCAATGGCGCTCCCTTTGACACCGATCGGTGTGCTCACCTTTCATGATGGCCTGCAAAGACGCCACTTCCTCCTGCCCCTGCCTCCTGACCTGGTCGATGGCCTCCTGTTTGGTGCTCTCGGACACTGTGGCCACTGCCTTGATATTCTCCATTTCAGCCTGAGCCTTGGCCAGCTGTCCCTGCAGCCTGCCCATCTCCTCCCGAGAGCTCTCCAGAGCCACCCCCTGTCTCTTCAGCTCCTCTACAAACACACAGGGAGAGCCACAGGTATTATGGTTTTCCACACTCCAGTAATGTAAGTTGACGATTGTAATTAGCATTGCTTCCTGAAACCATAATTTAGAGCAATGATAATTCAATGTTGACGCAACAGACCCCAGAAACACTCTTGATTGCAAACACCATATAGTAAGGAACATTTTAAAAACAAATAAGAAAGAACATAAGAATATTTACGAACGAGAGGAGGCTATCCAGCCCATCTATGCTAGTGAGGTTCCTAGTTGCTGGCTGATCTCAAGTTGAGTCTTAAAGGATTGCAGTTATTCAGCATCAACTACAGGACTAGATTCCAAATGACATCCGGAACAGACTTGAAAGCAATTTGAAATCAGACTTGTTTATTTTCATCGGCAGCAGATCCAAGATCAAATCAATTTCAATTGGGACTCTGTCGGCCCCAGTTAGGATTGCGGGCCGGCAGAACTCGATCTGTCCAACTCGCACTGATAGTGGAAGTTAACTAATGAGCCTCCAATGCACTGGACGCGAGAGGGGAGTTCAATTTGCAGAAAAAATATGTTGGCTTAACATTAAAGCTGTGCATATATTGTACCTCCAGGCAAATATTACAGGTAGGTGATTAAATTAAAAATTGTAACTGTACAAAAAAACGATACACAGTTTGACTGTTGTGTAATGTCCAGTTGCAGATTGGATTGCACACTGCAGATGGAAACGGGTGCAGACCCAGTTTTATACTGGAACAAGATGAGATTGAGTTTCACGGTGTAGATGGAAATGTGGCATCACTAGGCTCTGGAGCGATAGGTATCGCGTTATGCAGGTAGCTATACAATATGCATCACAATACATACAATGATCCTGATGGCTACTTGCATGATGCATAATAAGACCAAATTATCATTTAAATCAAGGACGACTTTAAGACAAGATTTTAATGTGATGGGGAGAGTATGTATTCATACCAACTATAAAACACACATTCTTCACTTGTTGTGCTTTTGCGTTTGTATCACCCATACAAAAAGACACATCTCTTTATTACAGCACAATATATCATGTAAAGAAAGCATCCCGATTCATCAATAGACAATGCATCGCTACGCCCCTACCTTCTTTGGATAGGTACAGTTCCTTAAACTTGGCCCTCTTCTGATTGAACTCCTGTTCCAGCTGCTGTTTCCTGCGCTGAAACTCTGCTCTCTCCTGCTCCAGCTCAATCGCCTTCTGGTGCAGCTGCCCAGCTGGAGAGACAGACAATCTGTTTACACCAGCCACTTTGAAGCCGACTCTGAGGCTGCTTAGGTCTTTTTTTTGTCCCCGAGACGGCTCACATTTGCCACATACTCTCGTGGGCAGCACCCTCATTGTCAGTGTCAAACAGACACACACAACAGCAGCAGGAAGTTGGGAGTGTTACTCGGACAGCAGAACCAAAAAATATCTTTGATAGAGCGCTGAGAGAGACAGAGGCAGGAGATTCCAAAATGCAAACATACTTTTATATTTGTGCTATAATGCGAAAAGACATTTAATAATTTATGTGGGACAACTGTGAAACAAGCCTAGTTGCCACAAAACGTTATTGTCAGAAATATAATTTTTTACACTTATCTACAAACATAACCTGTGATCACACTTTTGATACGTATCAATATGAGGAAATGGTCAGTTTTGTGGGTACCTCTATCTAGAATTGAACAGAATATTACAGTAAAGTTGCAAAGCCAATGAAAGGTTTCCGTATGGGGTGAATACAGTCCTTTGTTTAGAAGTAACAAAAGTACAAAACATTATTAATGTGCTCAGCTAATTAACAGCAGAGTAATTTGTTAGGTTGTGTTAGCGTCATTCAAAATAAAATAAACAATCTTATGCATTATGTATTTAATAATTCTGACTGTGTATAATGTTTAAATGGTAATAGTTGTTCAATTTTTCTAATCTGTTTTTCTGTACATTTAATGTTTTGATAAGATGACAATAGAAAGAAAACGACTTATGATCTGCAATAAATACACCCAATGTTTAATTTTTAAATTATGATCGTGTTATTATACACTGTTATTTTATCGGCTTCCGAGTTGCAGCATCAGTGAATTGAAGAAAAAAAAGTTTTTCATTCTGGTAAGCCTAGATGTGAATATACGTATAAAGCACTCGCTTCAGGTCCAAAATCACTTTACTTTTAAACAAAGGACTGTATTCGCCCCTAGAAGAAAATCTTTTGATTATCAAAGGCTTTATTTTTTTCATTGTAACATCGATAGTACTGTGGTGCATTGTTAGTGTATCTCTGGGGGGAGAACGGACACAAATGAAAGTCGCAGATGTTTCTTTTCAGCTGTTAAACAAGTTAGTTCCGCTTTTGTTGAATAGCAAAAATATGTACAGTACTGTGCAAAAGTTTTAGGCAGGTGTGAAAAAATGCTGTAAAGTAAGAATGCTTTCAAAAATAGACATGTTAATAGTTTATATTTATCAATTAACAAAATGCAAAGTGAGTGAACAGAAGAAAAATCTACATCAAATCAATATTTGGTGTGACCACCCTTTGCCTTCAAAACAGCATCAATTCTTCTAGGTACACTTGCACACAGTTTTTGAAGGAACTTCGGCAGGTAGATTGGCCCAAACATCTTGGAGAACTAACCACAGTTCTTCTGTGGATTTAGGCAGCCTCAGTTGCTTCTCTCTCTTCATGTAATCCCAGACAGACTCGATGATGTTGAGATCAGCTCTGTGGGGCCATACCATCACTTCCAGGACTCCTTGTTCTTCTTTACGCTGAAGATAGTTCTTAATGACTTTAAGCTGTATGTTTGGGGTCGTTGTCATGCTGCAGAATAAATTTGGGGCCAATCAGATGCCTCCCTAATGGTATTGCATGATGGATAAGTATCTGCCTGTACTTCTCAGCATTGAGGAGACCATTAATTCTGACCAAATCCCCAACTCCGTTTGCAGAAATGCAGCCCCAAACTTGCAAGGAACCTCCACCATGCTTCACTGTTGCCTGCAGACACTCATTAGTGTACCGCTCTCCAGCCCTTGACAAACAAACTGCCTTCTGCTACAGCCAAATATTTCAAATTTTGACTCATCAGTCCAGAGCACCTGCTGCCATTTTTCTGCACCCCAGTTCCTGTGTTTTCGTGCATAGTTGAGTCGCTTGGCCTTGTTTCCAAGTCGGAGGTATGGCTTTTTGGCCGCAAGTCTTCCATGAAGGCCACTTCTGACCAGACTTCTCCGGACACTAGATGGGTGTACCAGGGTCCCACTGTTTTCTGCCAATTCTGAGCTAATGGCACTGTTGGACATCTTCCGATTGCGAAGGGAAGTAAGCATGATGTGTCTTTCATCTGCTGCAGTAAGTTTCCTTGGCCGACCACTGCATCTACGGTCCTCAACGTTGCCCGTTTCTTTGTGCTTTTTCAAAAGAGCTTGGACAGCACATCTGGAAACCCCTGTCTGTCTTGAAATTTCTGCCTGGGAGAGACCTTGCTGATGCAGTATAACTACCTTGTGTCTTGTTGCTGTGCTCAGTCTTGCCATGGTGTATGACTTTTGACAGTAAACTGTCTTCAGCAACCTCACCTTGTTAGCTGAGTTTGGCTGTTCCTCACCCAGTTTTATTCCTCCTACACAGCTGTTTCTGTTTCAGTTAATGATTGTGTTTCAACCTACATATTGAATTGATGATCATTAGCACCTGTTTGGTATAATTGTTTAATCATACACCTGACTATATGCCTACAAAATCCCTGACTTTGTGCAAGTGTACCTAGAAGAATTGATGCTGTTTTGAAGGCAAAGGGTGGTCACACCAAATATGGATTTGATTTAGATTTTTCTTCTGTTCACTCACTTTGCATTTAGTTAATTGATAAATATAATCTATTAACATGTCTATTTTTGAAAGCATTCTTACTTTACAGCATTTTTTCACACCTGCCTAAAACTTTTGCACAGTACTGTATTTCTCATGGGTAAGAAAATAAAGGAGTTATTGTTTAGATTTACAAATAAGAAGAGTTGTCAGACTGAGGTGTAAATATAGCCTATACCAGGGGTTCCCAAACACTTTTACCCGAGGACCCCCTGTTCAGCTGCATTTGGCACTGCAGCCCGCTATTAGCATTCCTTGGGAAAAAGTCAAATTAAAAACATCAGGGGTAGAAAATTCCCAGAATCTTAACATGCCCGGTCGGGCATGTAGCTCTAAATTTTACATGGCCAACACAATTTTTTTTTTTCTTCCTTTTCTATTCCTGTAATTTCAAGGTTACCAGATGTGTGTGTGTTTTGTTTTGTTTAGATGCTTTACCTTTGGGATTAGGTGTGGTGTTCTATGCACGGGATAACATCTGTACACAGGATAAGATGTACTGAAATTCCTGCAAATACTTCACTGCGATTGGTTGATTTTTGATATTTGATTTATAATAATAATATGGTAGCTCTCAGATTTTGGGGGTGATCTTGACATGGAATTAGTCTAACAGAGGGATAGAGGGACTAATTTGACAGATTACTAGCTGAGGTAAAAATAGTCGAATAGGTCAACAAAAATAGTAATAAATCATGTATTTGATTATGTCTAGTGCTCTATTAGTGAGCGCACTGTTTTGTAACTAGGGCTGTAACGAAGGGTACATTTTGGTCGTTGAAGGTTCAGAACACATTACCGAACAAAGGCTCGAACCTTCGATAGTACTAATTTCCATAATTTACTGGTGAACGTCACCATAGTTTATATTTCATTGAAAATCCTATTATTTATACAGGTAAGCCATATAGGAATAAAACATTCTGATGTAGTTTAAAAACACATTATATAGAACAGCAATTATGTTTTTATAATTTAAATAAAAATACACATTTATGTACACGTAACTGATGCTGCTTGCGATACTCATACATACAGTAGTGTTAGACGATAATGCAATTTTCTGTTCTCGATAATTGGCTGTAAATTATTACGATAATCATTATCTGCTGAATAAATAAGATATATAACATTTCTTGTAACGTATCTTGTTATTGCTAACTTGTTTACAAAATCAAAAAGCGTTTAAAATATGCTTTTCAGTTCACACACGTTCTAAATTGCAATTAAAAAATATCAACTGTTGAACAACATTTTTTCCACAATGCAGGACACTAGGGATGTGGTTTTGCTACATTTTTATGAACGTATAAATGCTATGCAGTGTCAGCGTTTAAATGTTTAAACCATATCTACACACCCACACACACCCACCCTTTATATTACATTCTGATGTATACTGACAGCCCTGGTTAGTATTTTCCAAGCAAAGAACCCCTAAATAAGCAAATAACGTTTTAACATCGCAAACACTTAACTACAAACCACTCACCAAAGTATATACTGAAATTATGGATGTCACTCGATTCAAAATTTTGATCAGTTCATTTATGAGCTTAGTCGATTAACTGTAGATTAATAATCGGTACGATTCATCCGTGCACATTTTTAAGAAAGGTAACAATGTTATAGAGGCTGCATAGTAATGCTAAAAAATCAACAGAAAAAAGCTCAATGGGAATTTGGTCTTTTTAAAAGCATTTGTATTATTATTTTTATATTAGTAAATGTTTGTGCTTATGTATTTTACAGAATCTATCAAATGAAGACTCCAATACATTGTCCTATTAACTCAACTGTTCAGGGATCTGTGCCACAAACAGGAATTTTTTTTTTAAATTTATTTTTAAATATCCCCTTCTGCTGACAAATTACATGATCAAGACATTTATTTCTTTATTTTTAAACAAATGATTTGTGTAAAAGTGTACTGGTAAATTAAAGCCTATACATAACATTTACACGTATACGTTCTCTGAATTAATAATGAAAAAAACAACTTCCTTTTAAAATCGTGTTATACGTATTCAGTCAACATCTAGAGTGTTCTGTTTATTACGGATGTTTGCTTTTTACTGCATTCAGTAACTCCATAGTAATTCTGAATGTTTTCATTTCAAATGATGAAGCACTGAACTTGTGTTTTTGTGGCACGGCAATTTTGTTTGGCATAATTATTTACATACCACAGTATTCTCGTCTGGTGCCTCAAAATAATTCCAAACACGGCTTTGCCTTGTTCCTTTATTAAACATATATAACAAACATATATAACAAACTGTAGAAAAATGCATTTCTTATCCCATGTGGACTGAACCATACTGTACCACGCCCACTACAGCATGAACACACACAGTGCACCAATGAAGCGCCAGATCGACCGAGAATAAAACCCGCCTCAGTGTCAATCTTTCTGTTGCACCAATTAGAAAAACTACTTGGAGGCACTTGCCAAACCCCTACCCTTTTATAATATCCGCCCTTACTCACCACAGCAGTCGGATACGTGACATGCTGTATATGATGATAAATTACTAAAATTAATACACTGAATATGAGTTTGGTGAAATTTGTCTCGTGACCGGTTATACGTCTAGCATTTTATTCAACATTTAACCACTTCCTTAGCGTTTATGCGTTTAAACGTTTAAAATTCCCACCCCTACAGGACACCCTGATGTATCTTTGTAACATGTATTCCCCTGGTCCCACCCTAGCCTGTTGAAAATAAATGCATATTTTCTTCAAAAAGCAACATAGCTCAATGAAATACTTCAGACAGGTTTCTCTGGCTTCTGTCTTTCTGAAGCCTGCTTCCTGGACAGTGCAGAGGTGCCTGCCTCTGTGCTGTGACCTTTCAACTCTTGTTTGTCAAACTCTAAAAAACACCGACAAATACCGTCCTCACACCCCCAGATTAGATTATAAAAAGTGTAATAAATTAAATGACAAATGTTTCAAATGGAATTCTTTCTCTCTTTGCTAACGTGAGCTAAAGAAGGACAAGTCGTTTTATGTGTCATGCACACCTTCAAAATTAAATTATGAAACAACATTCAAACAGATGTACCCTAATATTAGGACAGATAACAGTTTTTAATTTGTGTGCTTAAGGTCCTTAGTAGGCTTTGTGATAATTGGACAAAGTAATCTAAAAGTACATTAAGTATACTCGCTTCCTGGCTGATATGTGCATCCTTTGTGGGGAGAATTACAGTTGGGTCTTTGCAGCACAAGCAGGACCACATTCTAAGGGAGGTGTTTCCTCTATTTGTGGTTGATACATGCATAAGAGGAGCTCTGGATCTCCTCCATGGGGGTGACCAAGACAAACTCCAATCATACAAAAGCATGTTTCAAACAAAGCCCTGAGTTGTGGAATTCCCCTGGTGGTGCTCTGCGGAACTTTCAAGTATCCCATCACGACCATTTAAACATCTGATTGACAGCTTGAGAAACGTTTTCCTGTTTTTGTTTGTCCTGCATAAGGTCCAGCCGGCCAGGACTCCTTGCAAAACTGCCATGTACTGATTACTTTTTAAATGGCTATATATATACACACACACACTCACATAATGTAGATAAGAGCAGAGAATGTGATCATTTGTTCCCTTCTTCCCTCAGCAGATTACCTACTACAGTATATCATTCACAACACAATGATACAGATTGGCTTATACACAAAGACAACAATCGCCAGAACACACAGTGATATAACACGAAGTACACGTTTCAAAAACGCATATTGTAGCTTATTCCAGGATCCGTTCGCAAATATTATTGTATGTTGTGGTGTGCCATTACTAGACCGTGACATCCCCACAGTAACTTGCGGTACAATACTGTGAACCGATTCACATTTATGCCTGTATACCAAGCATTACAAACTAATTAAACGCAGCTCACGCTTGGAGCCCCCATCTGACAACCATACACCACTGCAGACCCGAACTCCCTGAGCACACATTTGAGGGGCATTCTAAGGGTACGGGTAACTAGACGAGCCCGGGGTTGTGCAGGCCGCTGGCCTTAATTCCATTCCCGGTCAAGACTATTAAAAAAAAGGACATTACCGTCGAGCTTGGGCGGCGGGGCAGATCCAGGGGGCTGCTCGGCCATGGTTTGTCGTGTGGTGTTAGACTGCGGAGGGAAAGACGGTGCTGGGAGTGCCCGACTCAGCGAAACTGCAGCCAGGAGAAACAAACATCAACATCATCGGACTCAAGTCGCTGCGAATTGCGCAGGTGCGGAAAAAACGCCGGTGAAGAGAGGGGTTGAGTGAAAAATAGGCGGGATGACGGGCAGTCGCATGGACATACAATTTTGTTTTTGTGCGAGACCCTGTTTATCTGTTTTTGAAAGTTCATGAACAGGGTGTATATTTTATTATTCTTAATTTTGTACCCAATGATGTTACAAATACTGTATCCTGGTTGCATCTGAATATTATTATTAATTTCTTAGCAGACGCCCTTATCCAGGGCGACTTACAATTGTTACAAGATATCATATTATTTTTACATACAATTACCCATTTATACAGTTGGGTTTTTACTGGAGTAATCTAGGTAAAGTACCTTGCTCAAGGGTACAACAGCAGTGTCCCCCACCTGGGATTGAACCCACGACCCTCCCGTCCAGAGTCCTAACCACAACGCCACACTGCTGGGATCTCACGTACTAGGTGAGCACATAAACATGGAAGAGAGGAATTGTTTAAACTAGGTCCAAATGAGGCAGGGTATAGTGGTTAATAGACTTCCAGGCTCAACGTTACGGCTCTAATTCTGGATAATAAAACGAAGTTCACTTGTGTCACAACTGCTTACACACATTTTAGTACAAATATAATTATTCTTATCGTTCGAGGAACAGTCCTGCATCGGGTCGGGTTCGGGTCAGAATGTGAACTTTTTCGCGGTTTGCTGTTTGGGTGCTGGTCAAAAAATGTAATTTTCGGGTCAGCTTCTCATTTTGTCTTGTTCGTTGTGATTTTTTTTTTTTTTTTTTTTTGAGAGAAATTGATTGTCTGTTTCCAGTTTAATTTGCAAAAAATTAAAATTAAATTAAAATAAGAGTAATTAACGTAACATTTGTTTTGGTTTTTACTACAAACCTTGTGGCTCTATAGCTTCATATGGAGGACGCTAAATCAGACGATTTAAACTAATCTTGGGATCGAAATAAAACGGAGCTACTGTACTGTGTGCAAAGAAAATGTAACAATATTTCTCAACTTTTTCCAACCGTTTTGTGAATCATGGAGGAAAACATTTCATTAACTAAAGTTATCAGGTACAATTCTTACTACTGATGATAATGGAATGAATAACTATTTTATTTATAAATAGTTATTTTAAGAAAATAATGGAGTAGTGTCCATTATTGCTTATAGGAGGCTGTGTGGTCCAGTGGTTAAAGAAAAGGGCTTGTAACCAGAAGGTCCCTGGTTCAAATCCCACCTCAGCCACTGACTCATTGTGTGACCCTGAGCAACTCACTTAACCTCCTTGTGCTCCGTCTTTCGGGTGAGATGTAATTGTAAGTGACTGCAGCTGATGCACAGTTCACACACCCTAGTCTCTGTAAGTCGCCTTGGATAAAGGCGTCTGCTAAATAAACTAATAAAAATAATAAAGACCCTGAGAATAAACGTGTTATATTCGCTCAGGTCAAAGTATTGTAACATCTGTCGGGTCATAGAATAACACGTTTTTATCAATATATCTCTAAGCAGAATACATAACAAAAAAAAACAATTTACATAAAATAAAAACGAAATATTGTGTTAAAAAAGCAAAAGTTTGTATGGTTTCTGAAGTACTTTATAATGTTCCCCAGAGTGTTCTGGGGAAAAAGGACATAATTTCCAAGATGCTACTGTAGAAAATGGATTTTTTAGTGAATTTTTATAGAAAGAGAGTCAAATACAGCCAAAAAATGCCTGGTCCTGGTGGAGCATCCCACTGCAAAATGCCTGGTCCTGCCAGCTGGTTGTTGTGAGTGTGAGTGTGAGTAGTGAGAGGGAGAGCTAAGGTCGATTCAGAAAAGAAGGAGAGAGAGCGTTGAAAAAGCATTAATTTTCATTAATAAAAATAGCAGTTATAATTGCTTTAGACTGCACTCTGGTGTTTCATTTTATTTCATCCCACTACGAACCCACTTAAGGCAGATCGTTACACTGGTGTCAGAAGTAAAGAGAACACGGAAGACACCGGACGAGTTCCACAGGAGGGAGCAGACCCAGAGCCCGAGGCCCCAGTCCGGAGCAGACAGTGGGCACTGTCTTAGCTGAAGGCAACAGCGGTGATCAAGGCACTCTGGAGAACAGAGAGGGAAGGACCGCCGGACGGCAGATGCAGACATCGCGACCCCCGCAACCGCTGATACCGACGCGGTCAACCCCGCGACCAGGCCGCCCCCTTCTTCCACGCAAAATCCACTTGGAGCTACCTGAGTCGTCGCCCAGCACAACAGCACCACCCTCCCCCCGGTAAGGGCTGAAGCATGGGACAGCTCAAGGAGGAGTGAGACACCACCCACTACAGCAGAACCACTATCCGCATCCTCGACGGGGGCTGCAATGTGAGACAACCCGGGATGGAGAGAGATGACACCTACCGCAGACTACCGACCCCCCTCACTGCAATGGCTGAGACTGAAACTGAAACTACCCCGGTTCAATAGCACAGCCTTGCTGGAGACCTTCCTGTCGCAGTTCGAGCTATCAGCTGTGGAACACGACTGGACGGAGTGCAAGAAAGCCATCTGCCTAGTCCAGTCACGAGAAGGAGCCGCATCCGAGAGCTTACTGGACCTGAGCTCGGAGGAGAGGATCGAATATGGGGCACTGTTTGCGCCACTGAAGTGGCAGTTCGGCGACTGTGAACAATACCTCACTCTTCAAGACCAACTCCAGCGAAGGAAGAGGGCACCAAGGGAGAAACTGGGGGTGTTGGCTGCTGACATTGCACGTTTACGAAGACGGGCTTACAGCGACGAATCCAACAGCTTTAGTCGTCGCACCACTCTCAATACCTTCCTACGCAGTTTACAACCAGCATCACTGCGCCACCAAGTCTGCCTTGCCAGCCGCCGCACCCTGGAGGAAGTGGTGAGTCAAGCTCTAGCTATTGAGGCTGTGCTACAGGATGAAGGGTCCCCACCACGCAGCGGGCTGAACCGCCCAACCCATCAGACTCACCTGGACAAGGAAGAAGAACCAGAGCACAGCCCACCCACAGAGTGAGAGCCACCGCCCCCGACTAAAGCCAACAACAGGAGAGGATGTTCTGGAGATGTGGGCAGCCCGGGCACTTGATGGCTAACTGCCGCTACTTGGAACCTGGTGCAGCGACCCCCCCAAGACCGGTGGGAAATGGGACTGTGTAGAAGGGGAATCGTGGACCATTCAGCTCAACACCCTTGCCACCCCTTACCAGCCCTCAGAGACAGTCGTGGTGGGACGGACCGGAGAGGGAGCCTTCCTTAATGTCGCAGTCGATCACGATTGTCTGCCCCGATGTGATACACAGAACCAGGAGTGACTGGAAGGAGCGTGTCCACCGCACCCCAGTACAACTGAGAACGGTAACCGGCGAGCTGGAACCGATAGAAGGGAGAGGATGGCTGAAGGTGGAATACGGAGGAGTCAACAGACTCTATGAGGTCTGGCTGGCTACTGTACAGGACCCTTGCATCTTCCTTCAGCGCGTGGGGACCCTACTTGACTTACACCATGGAAGCATAGCAGCTCCTATCTCTGCCACCCCCGAGGGCTCGCCACCCAATACCAAAAGAGGTGTGTCACTCGCCAGCAGTTCAAACCCTGCACCCCACCCCTGCTACCCCTCAGCCCAGCTAGGAGCTCGGTCGGTGGTGGAGACAGTCTGGCACAACAGTTGCAAGGCAGTTGCTGGACCTTTTTGCTGGTTCAGTGTATTTTAGCTCCCAGGACCTTTGCAGTGGGTACTGGCAGGTCGAGCTCGCCCCTGAAACCCTCCCCAAGACCTCCTTCTCCACAGGGAGAGGATTGTGGCAGTTCAAGGTCCTCCCATTCGGCCAATGTAACGCGCCTGCCACCTTTGAAAGGCTCATGGAGCGGGTGCTGACGGGCATCCCCCCCACCTCAGTACTGCGTGATACTTACACCTGCTGCTCCACGTCGTCACCATGGACGAAGCCCTGGCTAACCTGCAGACCGTGTTACAGCGCCTCAGGACCACCGGGCTCAAGCTGCATCCTAATAAGTGCTGACTGATGCAAAATGAGGTGACATTCTTGGGACACCATGTGGGGAGGTATGGTATCATCACCGATCCCAGCAAGATCGAGGCATCCACCAGCCAACCGCCAGCTGCAGGGGTTCCTGGGTCTGACCTCATACTACCGTCGCTTCATACCCCAGTTCGCCACCATCACCGCTCCCCTCCACCAGTTACTCCACAAGAACCAACCCTTCCTTTGATCCGTGCCTTGTGTGGACACTTTCGGCTCCCTGAAAGATGCACTGATCCGGGCCCTCATCCTAATGCCCCCAGCACCCGAGTTGCCCTTCCTCCTTGATATTGATGCCAGTGATTAAAGGACTTGGGGCGGTGCTGTCACAACAGATGGCCGGAGGCGAGCGCATACTTCAGCAGAGCCGAACGCAGGTATTGCGTCACCTGCCGAGAACCCCTGGCAGTAGTCACCGCTCTTAAACAATTCTGACCATACCTATGTGGGAGACATTTCACCCTGCGCACTGACCACACCTCTCTCCAGTGGTTGGTTAGTTTCAAGAAGCCTGTAGGACAACTCGCCCGCTGGTTGGAGCAACTCCAAGCGTACAATTTTGCTGTCCAACACCAAGCTGGTAATCGTCACTAGAATGCGCATGCCATCGAGACGCCTCTGCTTGCAAGCCGGCACTATGACAGGAGAGAGCAACAGGAGCAAGAGGAAGGAACCAGGAGAGGAGAGGAGAGATAGGAGAGGAGAAGGAGAGACAGGAAAGGTGTGCTACAAGCTCACTGTTGTTTCAGCCACACAGTGGAGTGCACAACAGGATCGAGACCCGGACTTACAGCCAGCCTTCCTATGGCTTGCAGGGGGTATGCGGCCCGCCTGGGAAACCATTGCCGTCTGCTCCCCTGCTACGAAAGCACTGTGGGCACAGTGGGACGGTTTGGCCCTCCTTGAAGAGGTCCTGCAATGGCGCTGGTTGGAACCAGCGTCGAGAGGAGAGATGGCAGCTGGTGGTTCCTTGTACACTACAGTCATAAGAACATAAGAATGGTTACAAACGAGAGGAGGCTATTCGGACCAACTTGCTCATTTGGTTATTAGTAGCTTATTGATCCCAGAATCTCATCAAGCAGCTTCTTGAAGGATCCCATGGTGTCAGGTTCAGCAACATTATTGGGTTGTTGGTTCCAGACTCCCACAATTCTCTAGAGTAAAAAAGTGCCTCTTATTTTATGTTCTAAATGCCCCTTTATCCATTTGTGACCTCTGGTCATTGTATCTTTTTTCAAAATGATGCAGCCGCGCCCAGACAACAGGCAACATGACTGTATCAGAGACTGGGGAGAGGGATGGGATTGTACTGTAACATGCCCTGCATAAATGCTGAGTGTGTCTGTGCTGGAATGTGTGGCGAGTGCATGCTGCTCTCCCTTTTACGTGGGTGCCATCTTTTGTGTGAATGAGAACAGAGCGTCAGGTCAGCGAATGGGGACAAGGAACCAATCACCAGAGCCCACATCACGTTATGTTTTGAATGAACCAATGCTGTGAGACATGGGGGGGAAGCGGGAGATATAAAAATGGAAACTGCGCTGCCAGCTGGTTGTTGTGAGTTTGAGTAGTGAGAGGGAGAGCTAAGGTCAATTCAGAAAAGAAAAAGAGAGAGCACTGAAAGAGCATTCATTTTCATTAATAAAAATAGCAGTTATAACTGCTTTTGACTGCACTGTCTCCAGTGTTTCATTTCATCCCACCACAAACCCGCTAAGGCAGATTGTTACAATACAGTGTCAAATACATAGCTGAAAATACTAGATATACTGTAGTTGGTTACAGTACTATATTTAACAAATATTTTAATTCAGAAGATTTGATTCTGAAAATATCACTTACCAAGAGACTACTGTAGACACGTGGACTGTACAGTACATTCTTTTAAATCCGCTACGTATTCATTTGTAGCAGTTTGTAAAACTCCACTTTACAACCCAATACAAAATGAAATCAAAATGTTACCCATGCACAGAATTGCGTCAAACATAAAAGCCAATGCAGTTTATCAAATGATTCAGAAAAAAACACCACATTATCCAGAATTTAAACAGTATTCAAAATTACATGTTCTGCTTAATAAGGCTCTAATTTCAGTGCACTTGTAAATGAAAATGCACAAAAGCTGTTTAACGATTAACTGTTTCACATTACCATACCTGGAATTGCTCTTTTTGTTTATCCGTTGCTACATTTTCGTTAAGTAAAACTGGCTGAAGCTCAGTGTTATCAAGAGCATCTCTGCAGCCCTGTAGCACGGCGCAGACACATGATCCTGACACGCAGCCTCGGGCGTGCGAAAAAAACAAACCAAAAAACCTGGGCTGTGACGGTTAATCAAATACATTTTAACATTGAAGAGATGGGCTTTGTGTCAGAAAACTGGTGACGGAGTCGGAAATCGCATGTGACGGGTAAGTGCATTCATTTATTACACACACACAAAACATAATATATAGGTGCCTGATGAGCCAAGCTGATTTTGTAATATTGATGAATAGTACATTCATAACAATAGTAAATTGTGCATACATATAAATTGACTTTTTTATTTAATCAAAGTACAGTTGTATAATATTCTGTTGTAAGAAAAAAAATGGAAAAATTGTATTTTTGGTTTTGCAACTTTAAAAAAAACACATGGGACAATTCATGTCCCCAAAAGCAACCGCAACTCGTTTTTCCACCGATACTGAACATCTCATCTGTGTGCTTTGGCACTCCAGGAAATGTCTCAGTAAATGACAAAGACGCACATACAACTCCTTAGACATGCGTTCATTTTTAATAGTCATTTGGAGACCACTCGTTTGTATCAGATTGTCACCGCCGTTATTTATCAGTGCAGAAAAGCAAAATCGCATTTCTGTCCTTTACACAGCCTCCATGCTGTCTCCACACAAACCTAACGCATGTCGTACAAGGATGGTCTGAGTTCAGCTGTTAGTTTAAACAGGCAGTGCCTCACTTCAGTAATGAAAGGTGCGTGTGTACAACACACAGTCACAGCGAGTGCAGGTTGTTAATACAGCTGTCACGCTAACTGCAGTGTGTGTGTACGAGGCCCAACTGAATGCTCGTTCAGCAGCTGGATGTTCCTGCCTTAAAGCACACAATGGTAGTAACCACTGCAAGTTTGTTACAATGTAAACTTGTGACTTTCATAACTTCTAAACGCCTTTTACCAGCAAATATTATCTGGCACTCCCCACAACCGAGCCTATAAAATTTATGAATGTTTCAATGCGATTAAAACAACATGGCATCACTGTTGAGCAAGCTGACAGTGCAAAGCATTAAATAAAATCACTTCCTTACAAAAGGTGTTTATTCTCCCACTAGATGAATACACAAAGTATGTACAAGTACAGGCGATTCAGATGTACACAAATAACTTCAAACAAAAAGGTAGACTTACATTTTTTTTTTACCTTGTAAGCTTAGAAGCATAATTTTATCCTTGGTAGTTATAAAGTTATCTTGTTGAATTGTCTGTTTAATTTGATAACTATCAATTAAGTTTCTTTAGTTCTGTGATATAAGAGCCTGTTGTTCTCAGTTACATATAAACTGCAACTTAATTTAGAGACCAAAAAAACTCAAGTACTACAAATACTGAAAAGTTAAAAAGCCAATTGCTAACCATCAAAAAAATTGCATGACAAGTTGCGTTTCAAATATTACAAATAATCCTGCAGGGTTCAGAAAGTGTTCTGAGTGCTGGTTCGGAGTGCAGTCTGCACCCAGGGCTCTTCTCAGAAGCTGAAGTGATTCTTGATGTCCTTGATCTGCTTCATCATCTCAGCGATGTGCTCTCCCCTGCCAAACCAACACAAACACCGTCTGAACTCATACATCAAGTGCTCTTGCATACAACTAATAAACTACTGTGTTGCCAAAGACGAGGACCCAGAATTAGCACATGGTCACTACAGTACCAAAAAGGATATTGTAGCCCTGGAGTGAGTCCAACAAAGCCAGACTAATCCCAAGACTTGAAAATCTTAAAAAGAGTTGACAAAGTTAACCCTAACCAATACTTTAAACGCTGTACAGAAAGCAGGGTGCTGAGCTGGCCGGTCTGGGTAAGGTGTAGCTGGATGGTGTTTCCACTGACAGGACACACACCCTGTCAAGCTGTATTGCCTAAATAACCACCCTAAATATGTGAAGGCTCCCACCCAGTACAACACTCAATACTTACTCCTCCTTGAGAATGCCAAAGACACACGTCCTCTGGTGTGCAGTGAGAGACAGATTGGCTTTAGGGAGAGACACCCCCTTCTCCATCTGTTTATGCTGGTATTCTTTCTTCATATTGACCTGCAGGGGGAGGAAACACCCATCACTGTACAATCCCACACTGAACACCCTCAGAACAGTCAGCTCTCATGTATGCTGTGAAACCAGTCCTGCGCTTGTACATTTTCTAGTATGTATGGTTGTTACTATGTCAATTTGTGACGCTTATAACTTGTAAAAGCATTTTACAAGTAAGCAAGAGCTTAAATGTAGTGTTCCAGAACTCTCTACAATATTTATAAGAAAGGCACTGCCTTTGCTGTGTCCCGTTCTGTCCGTAGCGCAGCATTATATATATATTTTTTTTAATTTATTTAGTGTGCCCAATTATTTAACCCCTTGATTTTCTCCCCAATCTGGAATGCCCTATTATTTTTCTCTCCTCAACAGCAATTCCCCACACAACGAGATCTAAAGGTTCAGTGGGCGTCCTCCGATCCCACGACCAAGCCAGCTTCTTTTACACCCAGGAACTCGAGAGCGGATGTCAGCGAGCTACCGGTCTCTGGAGGACAAAGGCCAGCCCTGCAGGTGTCCGCCTGAGCTCGCTGGGTGTCTGGTCAGTAGGGTTCGCTGTAGCACAATGAGGAGAAGCAGTCCCTAACCCACAGGAGCGCCAGAGCCAACGCGATGCTCCCTTTGGAATCCCCGTGCGGCTGCGCTTCGACCAGGTGATCCACTCGGGGACCTTGCAGTGTTAGATTTCTAAATCTGCTGCCGGGGGTTCTTCAAACTTTGACCTTGTCCACATTATGCCATTAAACCATATTAGTTTCCTTTTAAACCGGCTTAAAAGTGCTAAATACAGTTAGTATCCACATTACGCAGCATTTAATACTGTACTCGAGAACTGTACTGTGTATTCTCCAATATCCCAAAATGCTTTGTGATATGTTTGCCGATATACTCAGAGCAGGTGCCTGAAGGACTTGCTATCATTTTTATGCTTAAAAAAACTGTCAGGACATCTCTGTTAAACTAGTGGGGAAAATAACAAAATCAAAACATTAAATTAGGTGACTGTAAAAATGAAATGCGAGTTAAAAAGTAGGGTCGGGGATAATTCAAGTAATTTGTCAGTTCTGTTTGAAATACAATTAAAGGGACCAAAATTTGTTTTGTAAAAACAAAGACTGTTTTGTAATTAACCGCTTTTTCTGGGTGTAATTATTAAAATAAAACCCCAAAACTTCAAGCCCTACTTGTGTGTGCGTGTTCGCATTTACTTTTTCCAAAATACTTTTTTTTTTAGCAATATGGACCTCTTAATATGGGGCATAATACATTATTTTTAAATAAAATACAGTGCATGGTGGGATACTATCATATTAATCTCCACTGTTCATTGCACTGCTAACCGAACTATTCTAATAGTGTGTGGACGCATTAAGCCCGACTAAACAGTAATTTAGTGTGGACGCTTTGAGCTGGATTAATTGGAGTGGTTTCGAGTACGGTTCTCCAGATCGGTTATGTAGTGTGGACAGGTCTTTAAGGATGTTCTTTAAAGACTGAAAGTCCCTGTGGTCTCTCTGAGGGGTACCTGCTTGATGCTGTTGCCTAGGTGACGGAGCTGGTCGTTGATGGTCAGCAGTTCTTTCCTCATGTCCTTCTCACTGTCTGACAGCACAGGCAGCTGCGAGCGGAAACTACCCAAGATCTGCTTCATCCTAGAGTGGGCACAGACAGGCAGGAAAGCAGTTAGCAATACATATGCGATTTCCTATGATAACACATGGCAACTTTGTAAAGTTTTCTTTTATTATTTATTATATGGTATTCGTACTCTACTTGTTAACTTTAGTTAATGTATAATGTAAAAATTATATTCTACATAAGTAACACCAAAACCGGGTTTATAGCTGTAACAGCATTCCTGAGCAGGTCGCTTTGCTCGCTGCAGGAGGAGACGTGCGGTGTAGCAGGTCGCTCTGCTTGCTGCAGGAGGAGACGTGCGGTGTAGCAGGTCGCTCTGCTCGCTGCAGGAGGAGACGTACGGGGTAGCAGGTCGCTCTGCTCGCTGCAGGAGGAGGCGTCTTGGTGTAGCAGGTAGCTCTGCTCGCTGCAGGAGGAGGCGTGCGGGGTAGCAGGTCGCTCTGCTCGCTGCAGGAGGAGGCGTCTTGGGGTAGCAGGCCGCTCTGCTCGCTGCAGGAGGAGGCGTCTGAGGGTAGCAGGTCGCTCTGCTCGCTGCAGGAGGAGACGTGCGGTTTAGCAGGTCGCTCTGCTCGCTGCAGGAGGAGACGTGTAGTGTAGCAGGTAGCTCTGCTCGCTGCAGGGGACATGCAGTGTAGGAGGTCGCTCTGCTCGCTGCAGGAGGAGACGTGCGGGGTAGCAGGCCGCTCTGCTCGCTGCGAGAGGACATACAGTGTATCAGGTCACTCTGCTCGCTGCGAGAGGACATGCAGTGTAGCAGGTCGCTCTGCTCGCTGTGAGAGGACATGCAGTGTAGCAGGTCGCTCTGCTCGCTGCAGGAGGAGACGTGTAGTGTAGCAGGTCGTTCTGCTCGCTGCAGGGGACATGCAGTGTAGGAGGTCGCTCTGCTCGCTGCAGGAGGAGACGTGCGGGGTAGCAGGTCGCTCTGCTCGCTGCAGGAGGAGACGTGCGTGGTAGCAGGTCGCTCTGCTCGCTGCAGGAGGAGACGTGCGGTGTAGCAGGCCGCTCTGCTCGCTGCGAGAGGACATGCAGTGTAGCAGGTCACTCTGCTCGCTGCGAGAGGACATGCAGTGTAGCAGGTCGCTCTGCTCGCTGTGAGAGGACATGCAGTGTAGCAGGTCGCTCTGCTCGCTGCGAGACGACATGCAGTGTAGCAGGTCGCTCTGCTCGCTGCGAGACGACATGCAGTGTAGCAGGTCGCCCTGCTCACTGCAGGGGACCTGTAGTGTAGCAGGTCACTCTGCTCGTTGCAGGGGACCTGCAGTGTAGCAGGTCGCTCTGCTCGCTGCAGGGGACATGCAGTGTAGCAGGTCGCTCTGCTCGCTGCAGGAGGAGACGTCTTGGTGTAGCAGGTCGCTCTGCTCACTGCAGGAGGAGGCGTCTTGGGGTAGCAGGTCGCTCTGCTCGCTGCAGGAGGAGGCGTCTTGGGGTAGCAGGTCGCTCTGCTCGCTGCAGGAGGAGACGTCTTGGGGTAGCAGGTCACTCTGCTCGCTGCAGGAGGAGACGTCTTGGGGTAGCAGGCCGCTCTGCTCTCTGCAGGAGGAGACGTGCGGTGTAGGAGGTCGCTCTGCTCGCTGCATGAGGAGACGTGCGGTTTAGCAGGTCGCTCTGCTCGCTGCAGGAGGAGACGTGCGGTTTAGCAGGTCGCTCTGCTCGCTGCAGGAGGAGGCGTGCGGGGTAGCAGGTCGCTCTGCTCACTGCAGGAGGAGACGTGCGGGGTAGCAGGCCGCTCTGCTCTCTGCAGGAGGAGACGTGTGGGGTAGCAGGTCGCTCTGCTCGCTGCAGGAGGAGACGTGCGGTTTAGCAGGTCGCTCTCCTCGCTGCAGGAGGAGGCGTGCAGTGTAGCAGGTCGCTCTGCTCGCTGCAGGGGACATGCAGTGTAAGAGGTCGCTCTGCTCGCTGCAGGAGGAGACGTCTTGGGGTAGCAGGTCGCTCTGCTCGCTGCAGGAGGAGGCGTCTTGAGGGTAGCAGGTCGCTCTGCTCGCTGCAGGAGGAGGCGTCTTGGGGTAGCAGGCGCTCTGCTCTCTGCAGGAGGAGACATCGCGGTGTAGCAGGTCGCTCTGCTCTCTGCAGGAGGAGGCGTCTGGTGTAGCAGGTCGCTCTGCTCGCTGCAGGAGGAGGCGTGCTGGTGTAGCAGGTCGCTCTGCTCGCTGCAGGAGGAGACGTTGGGGTAGCAGGCGCTCTGCTCGCTGCAGGAGGAGGCGTCTTGGGGTAGCAGGTCGCTCTGCTCGCTGCAGGAGGAGGCGTCGAGGGTAGCAGGTGGCTCTGCTCTCTGCAGGAGGAGGCGTCTTGGGGTAGCAGGCTGCTCTGCTCGCTGCAGGAGGAGGCGTCTTGGTTTAGCAGTTCAGCTCTGCTCGCTGCAGGAGGAGGCGTGTAGTGTAGCAGGTCGCTCTGCTGCGCTGCAGGAGGACATGCAGTGTGGGAGGTGGCTCTGCTCGCTGCAGGAGGAGACATGCGGGTAGCAGGTCGCTCTGCTCGCTGCAGGAGGACACTTGCGGGGTAGCAGGTCGCTCTGCTCGCTGCAGGAGGAGGCGTCTGAGGGTAGCAGGGCGCTCTGCTCGCTGCAGGAGGAGGCGTCTTGGGGTAGCAGGTCGCTCTGCTCGCTGCAGGAGGAGGCGTCTTGGGGTAGCAGGGCGCTCTGCTCTCTGCAGGAGGAGGCGTCTTGGGGTAGCAGGTCGCTCTGCTCTCTGCAGGAGGAGATGTCTTGAGGGTAGCAGGTCAGCTCTGCCCTCTGCAGGAGGAGACGTGCGGTGTAGCAGGTCGCTCTGCTCGCTGCAGGAGGAGACGTGCGGTTTAGCAGGTCGCTCTGCTCGCTGCAGGAGGAGACGTGTAGTGTAGCAGGTCGCTCTGCTCGCTGCAGGAGGAGGCGTGCAGTGTAGCAGGTCGCTCTGCTCGCTGCAGGGGACATGCAGTGTAGCAGGTCGCTCTGCTCACTGCAGGGGACATGCAGTGTAGGAGGTCGCTCTGCTCGCTGCAGGAGGAGACGTGCGGGGTAGCAGGTTCGCTCTGCTTGCTGCCGGAGGAGGCGTGCGGTGTAGCAGGTCTCTCTGCTCGCTGCAGGAGGAGACGTGCGGGGTAGCAGGTCGCTCTGCTCGCTGCAGGAGGAGACGTGCAGTGTAGCAGGTCGCTCTGCTCGCTGCAGGAGGAGACGTGCGGGGTAGCAGGACGCTCTGCTCTCTGCAGGAGGAGGCGTCTTGAGGGTAGCAGGTCGCTCTGCTCGCTGCAGGAGGAGACGTGCGGTTTAGCAGGTCGCTCTGCTCGCTGCAGGAGGAGGCGTGCAGTGTAGCAGGTCGCTCTGCTCGCTGCAGGGGACATGCAGTGTAGGAGGTCGCTCTGCTCGCTGCAGGAGGAGGCGTCTTGAGGGTAGCAGGTCGCTCTGCTCGCTGCAGGAGGAGGCTGCGGTGTAGCAGGCAGCTCTGCTCGCTGCGAGAGGACCTGCAGTGTAGCAGGTCGCTCTGCTCGCTGCAGGGGACCTGCAGTGTAGCAGGTCGCTCTGCTCGCTGCAGGGGACATGCAGTGTAGCAGGTCGCTCTGCTCGCTGCAGGAGGACACTTGCGGGGTAGCAGGTCGCTCTGCTAGCTGCAGGAGGAGACGTGCGGTGTAGCAGGTCGCTCTGCTCGCTGCAGGAGGAGACGTGCGGGGTAGCAGGACGCTCTGCTCGCTGCAGGAGGAGACGTGCGGGGTAGCAGGTCGCTCTGCTCGCTGTAGGAGGAGACGTGCGGGGTAGCAGGTCGCTCTGCTCTCTGCAGGAGGAGACGTGCGGGGTAGCAGGCCGCTCTGCTCTCTGCAGGAGGAGACGTGCGGGGTAGCAGGCCGCTCTGCCCTCTGCAGGAGGAGACGTGCGGTGTAGCAGGTCGCTCTGCTCGCTGCAGGAGGAGACGTGCGGTGTAGCAGGTCGCTCTGCTCGCTGCAGGAGGAGACGTGTAGTGTAGCAGGTCGCTCTGCTCGCTGCAGGAGGAGGCGTGCAGTGTAGCAGGTCGCTCTGCTTGCTGTAGGGGACATGCAGTGTAGGAGGTCGCTCTGCTCGCTGCAGGAGGAGACGTGCGGGGTAGCAGGTCGCTCTGCTCGCTGCAGGAGGAGACGCGCGGTGTAGCAGGCCGCTCTGCTCGCTGCGAGAGGACATGCAGTGTAGCAGGTCGCTCTGCTCGCTGCAGGGGACATGCAGTGTAGCAGGTCGCTCTGCTCGCTGCAGGAGGAGACGTGTGGGGTAGCAGGACGCTCTGCTCGCTGCAGGAGGAGACGTACGGGGTAGCAGGTCACTCTGCTCGCTGCAGGGGACATGCAGTGTAGCAGGTCGCTCTGCTCACTGCAGTGTAGCAGGTCGCTCTGCTCGCTGCAGGGGACATGCAGTGTAGCAGGTCGCTCTGCTCGCTGCAGGGGACCTGCAGTGTAGCAGGTCGCTGAGCTCGTTGCAGGGGACCTGCAGTGTAGCAGGTCGCTCTGCTCGCTGCAGGGGGCATGCAGTGTAGCAGGTCGCTCTGCTCGCTGCAGGAGGAGGCGTCTTGAGGGTAGCAGGTCGCTCTGCTCGCTGCAGGAGGAGGCGCTGGTGTAGCAGGTCGCTCTGCTCGCTGCAGGAGGAGGCGTGCGGGTAGCAGGTCGCTCTGCTCGCTGCAGGAGGAGGCGTGCAGGGTAGCAGGTCGCTCTGCTCGCTGCAGGAGGAGACGTGCGGGGTAGCAGGTCGCTCTGCTCGCTGCAGGAGGAGGCGTGCAGGGTAGCAGGTCGCTCTGCTCGCTGCAGGAGGAGGCGTCTTGGGTAGCAGGTCGCTCTGCTCTCTGCAGGAGGAGGCGTGCTGGTGTAGCAGGTCGCTCTGCTCGCTGCAGGAGGAGGCGTGCAGGGTAGCAGGTCGCTCTGCTCGCTGCAGGAGGAGGCGTGCAGTGTAGCAGGTCGCTCTGCTCGCTGCAGGAGGACAGTGCAGTGTAGCAGGTCGCTCTGCTCGCTGCAGAGGTGCAGTGTAGCAGGTCGCTCTGCTCGCTGCAGGAGGAGGCGTGCAGTGTAGCAGGTCGCTCTGCTCGCTGCAGGAGGACATGCAGTGTAGCAGGTCGCTCTGCTCGCTGCAGGAGGACATGCAGTGTAGCAGGTCGCTCTGCTCGCTGCAGGAGGACCTGCAGTGTAGCAGGTCGCTCTGCTCGCTGCAGGAGGGCATGCAGTGTAGCAGGTCGCTCTGCTCGCTGCAGGAGGAGGCGTGCAGGGTAGCAGGTCGCTCTGCTCGCTGCAGGAGGAGCGTCTGCAGTGTAGCAGGTCGCTCTGCTCGCTGCAGGAGGAGGCGTGCAGTGTAGCAGGTCGCTCTGCTCGCTGCAGGAGGAGACGTATGGGGTAGCAGGTCGCTCTGCTCACTGCAGGAGGAGACGTGTGGGGTAGCAGGCCGCTCTGCTCGCTGCAGGAGGAGACGTGCGGTGTAGCAGGTCGCTCTGCTCGCTGCAGGAGGAGACGTGCAGGGTAGCAGGTCGCTCTGCTCGCTGCAGGAGGAGGCGTGCGGTGTAGCAGGTCGCTCTGCTCGCTGCAGGAGGAGACGTGCGGTGTAGCAGGCCGCTCTGCTCGCTGCGAGAGGACATGCAGTGTATCAGGTCGCTCTGCTCGCTGCAGGGGACATGCAGTGTAGCAGGTCGCTCTGCTCACTGCAGTGTAGCAGGTCGCTCTGCTCGCTGCAGGGGACCTGCAGTGTAGCAGGTCGCTCTGCTCGTTGCAGGGGACCTACAGTGTAGCAGGTCGCTCTGCTCGCTGCAGGGGACATGCAGTGTAGCAGGTCGCTCTGCTCGCTGCAGGAGGAGACGTGCGGGGTAGCAGGTCGCTCTGCTCGCTGCAGGAGGAGACGTGCGGGGTAGCAGGTCGCTCTGCTCGCTGCAGGAGGAGACGTGCAGTGTAGCAGGTCGCTCTGCTCGCTGCAGGGGACATGCAGTGTAGCAGGTCGCTCTGCTCGCTGCAGGAGGAGACGTGTGGGGTAGCAGGACGCTCTGCTCGCTGCAGGAGGAGACGTACGGGGTAGCAGGTCGCTCTGCTTGCTGCAGGAGGAGACGTGCAGTGTAGCAGGTCGCTCTGTTCGCTGCAGGGGACCTGCAGTGTAGCAGGTCGCTCTGCTCGTTGCAGGGGACTTGCAGTGTAGCAGGTCGCTCTGCTCGCTGCAGGGGGCATGCAGTGTAGCAGGTCGCTCTGCTCGCTGCAGGAGGAGACGTGCGGGGTAGCAGGTCGCTCTGCTCGCTGCAGGAGGAGACGTGCGGTGTAGCAGGTCGCTCTGCTCGCTGCAGGAGGAGACGTGCGGGGTAGCAGGTCGCTCTGCTCGCTGCAGGAGGAGACGTGCGGGGTAGCAGGTCGCTCTGCTCGCTGCAGGAGGAGACGTGCGGGGTAGCAGGTCGCTCTGCTCGCTGCAGGAGGAGACGTGTAGTGTAGCAGGTCGCTCTGCTCGCTGCAGGAGGAGACGCTTGGGTAGCAGGCCGCTCTGCTCGCTGCAGGAGGAGACGTGCTGGTGTAGCAGGTGCGCTCTGCTCGCTGCAGGAGGAGGCGTCTAGGGTAGCAGGTCGCTCTGCTCGCTGCAGGAGGAGGCGTGCAGTGTAACAGGTCGCTCTGCTCGCTGCAGGAGGAGACGTGCGGTGTAGCAGGTCGCTCTGCTCGCTGCAGGAGGAGACGTGCGGGGTAGCAGGTCGCTCTGCTCGCTGCAGGAGGAGGCGTGCAGTGTAGCAGGTCGCTCTGCTCGCTGCAGGGGACATGCAGTGTAGCAGGTCGCTCTGCTCACTGCAGTGTAGCAGGTCGCTCTGCTCGCTGCAGGAGGAGGCGTATAGTGTAGCAGATCGCTCTGCTCGCTGCAGGGGACATGCAGTGTAGCAGGTCGCTCTGCTCGCTGCAGGGGACCTGCAGTGTAGCAGGTCGCTCTGCTCGTTGCAGGGGACCTGCAGTGTAGCAGGTCGCTCTGCTCGCTGCAGGGGGCATGCAGTGTAGCAGGTCGCTCTGCTCGCTGCAGGAGGAGACGTGCGGGGTAGCAGGTCGCTCTGCTCGCTGCAGGAGGAGACGTGCGGTGTAGCAGGTCGCTCTGCTCGCTGCAGGAGGAGACGTGCGGGGTAGCAGGACGCTCTGCTCGCTGCAGGAGGAGACGTATGGGGTAGCAGGTCGCTCTGCTCGCTGCAGGAGGAGACGTGTGGGGTAGCAGGCCGCTCTGCTCGCTGCAGGAGGAGACGTGCGGTGTAGCAGGTCGCTCTGCTCGCTGCAGGAGGAGACGTGCGGTGTAGCAGGTCGCTCTGCTCGCTGCAGGAGGAGACGTGCGGTGTAGCAGGTCGCTCTGCTCGCTGCGAGAGGACATGCAGTGTATCAGGTCGCTCTGCTCGCTGCAGGGGACATGCAGTGTAGCAGGTCGCTCTGCTCACTGCAGTGTAGCAGGTCGCTCTGCTAGCTGCAGGAGGAGGCGTATAGTGTAGCAGATCGCTCTGCTCGCTGCAGGGGACATGCAGTGTAGCAGGTCGCTCTGCTTGCTGCAGGGGACATGCAGTGTAGCAGGTCGCTCTGCTCGCTGCAGGAGGAGACATACAGTGTAGCAGGCCGCTCTGCTCGCTGCAGGAGGAGACGCGCTGCAGGAGAAGACGTGCAGTGTAGCAGGTCGCTTGGCTCGCTGCAGGAGAAGACGTGCGGTTTAGCAGGTCACTGCTCACTGCAGGAGGAGACGTGCGGGGTAGCAGGACGCTCTGCTCGCTGCAGGAGGAGACGTATGGTGTAGCAGGTCGCTCTGCTCACTGCAGGAGGAGACGTGTGGGGTAGCAGGCCACTCTGCTCGCTGCAGGAGGAGACGTGCGGTGTAGCAGGTCGCTCTGCTCGCTGCAGGAGGAGACGTGCGGGGTAGCAGGTCGCTCTGCTCGCTGCAGGAGGAGGCGTGCAGTGTAGCAGGTCGCTCTGCTCGCTGCAGGAGGAGACGTGCGGTGTAGCAGGTCGCTCTGCTCGCTGCAGGAGGAGACGTGCGGTGTAGCAGGTCGCTCTGCTCGCTGCAGGAGGACGTGCAGTGTATCAGGTCGCTCTGCTCGCTGCAGGGGACATGCAGTGTAGCAGGTCGCTCTGCTCACTGCAGGAGGAGGCGTATAGTGTAGCAGATCGCTCTGCTCGCTGCAGGGGACATGCAGTGTAGCAGGTCGCTCTGCTTGCTGCAGGGGACATGCAGTGTAGCAGGTCGCTCTGCTCGCTGCAGGAGGAGACATACAGTGTAGCAGGCCGCTCTGCTCGCTGCAGGAGGAGACGCTGCAGGAGAAGACTGCAGTGTAGCAGGTCGCTTGGCTCGCTGCAGGAGAAGACGGCGGTGTAGCAGGTCACTCTGCTCACTGCAGGAGGAGACGTGCAGTGTAGCAGGCCGCTCTGCTCGCTGCAGGAGGAGACGTGCAGTGTAGCAGGTCGCTCTGCTCGCTGCAGGAGGAGGCGTGTGGTGTAGCAGGTTGCTCTGCACAGAGAACTTGAACACCACTATAGTCCACAAGTCTCAGGAAACAACCATATTAAATAACTACTGTGTCTGTTCTGGAAATAGTTTGCTGTAGGTAGGTAGGGGCGGGCAGGTAAGTAGGAAGTATTCGGGGGGTTTGTTGCCAGATAACCTCACTCAGTAGCCCTGAAAAGAATTTAATGAGCAACCCATCTCAGACGTGCACTAGTAATGTAAATATGATCCATTAACTGCCAATGCTGAATGACTGGGTGGAGCATTTGTTGTCCATTTAAACCAAAAAAAGGGTTTCCCCAAGTGGTGAGTGCCAAGACTGGTACAGTACTCAGTGTAGTGCTGTCCTGAGCCACATTTATACAGTACTCAGTGTAGTGCTGTCCTGGGCAGTCCTGAGCCACATTTATACAGTACTCAGTGTAGTGCTGTCCTGAGCCACATTTATACAGTACTCAGTGTAGTGGTGTCCTGGGCAGGCCTGAGCCACATTTATACAGTACTCAGTATAGTGCTGTCCTGGGCAGTCCTGAGCCACATTTATACAGTACTCAGTGTAGTGCTGTCCTGAGCCACATTTATACAGTACTCAGTGTAGTGCTGTCCTGAGCCACATTTATACAGTACTCAGTGTAGTGCTGTCCTGGGCAGGCCTGAGACACATTTATGAGGGTAAAATGTAGAGCAATCAGCAAAGCCAATCATTCATCTTAGTCTTGACTGTACCTGTTCATGATGACTTCTTGTCGATACTTGGCGTCCTCATACTTATCAGCCAGCCGTTCTGCCATCTCTCTCAGGCTCTTCCTGTGAGAGAGAGAGAGAGAGAGAGAGAGAGAGAGAGAGAGAGAGAGAGAGAGCAAGAGGGGATGAGAAGGAGTGACAGAAGTAATGGAGAAAAGCGATTCTGAACATAATTCGCAAAGGTCATTTTGATAAAACCTACAGAAAAGCAGACATTTCAAAACCGTCACCCCACAAATAAACAAGTATGTCAGTAACATCCATCCCCCGCCACGCCTACTAGCTCAGAATCAGAGAAACTGTATGCGCATGACATATATCAACAGTGCGTCCGACTAGAAGAATTAGCAAAGACATGTTTAAAATACAATGAAGCGATAGTTTATGTATACAGTAGTTTATGTATACTGCACACACTTTACAGAAATTAATAATTTTTAAAATACATAGAAAATTCTGAATTTGAAATATTGTGGTCCACGTCTTGCGTTTTAAACCAGTGGAGTCCATCAGTATTTGTGAAAGCTTCTCTCCCTTTTTCCACCCAATCGATTGCAGTTAGTTTAAACTCTGTAGAGTTTACTTGCCCTCTTTTAATCAAGTTCGGGCTTAACATTGTCTGTATTAGCCAGGGACTACTGCACTCACCTCTCCTCTCTGCAGTGTGCCATGTCTTCCAGTTGCTTGTCTTTCTGTCCACACAGCAGCTTCACCCTGCAGAGGGACAGACAAACGCATTAGTGACAGAGAGACGAACAGCAAAAGTGCTGTTATTCATACAAACAACTTCTGTAGAACAGGACAATAACTTACACATTTTCACTGTAATGCTGACGACAAATAACTTTATATTTCTATGAAATCTGGTGACACCACTGCAAGTTCAGCCTTACTAGAGTGTGTTGCTGATGTAATTTGATGTCTCAAATTCTTGCAATTTAACTCATAAGACAGAAGTTTTGCGGATAGGTTCGCTGCAACAACAAGAGCTTGCAGATTCCTTAAATAGATTTGGGCAACCTGACCTCTAATATAAAGTCTGATGTGAAAAATTTTGGGGTTATAGTTGAGCAGGTCGCTCTTCTCGCTGCAGGAGGAGACATACAGTGTAGCAGGCTGCTCTGCTCGCTGCAGGAGGAGACGCGCTGCAGGAGAAGACGTGCAGTGTAGCAGGTCACTTGGCTCGCTGCAGGAGAAGACGTGCGGTTTAGCAGGTCACACTGCTCACTGCAGGAGGAGACGTGCAGTGTAGCAGGCCGCTCTGCTCGCTGCAGGAGGAGACGTGCAGTGTAGCAGGTCGCTCTGCTCGCTGCAGGAGGAGGCGTGTGGTGTAGCAGGTCGCTCTGCACAGAGAGCTTGAACACCACTATAGTCCACAAGTCTCGGGAAACAACCATATTAAATAACTACTGTGTCTGTTCTGGAAATAGTCAAATATGTCACCCTCTTAAATACAGAGGCCATTCTGGTTTGCTGTAGGTAGGTAGGGGCAGGCAGGTAAGTAGGAAGTATTCGGGGGGTTTGTTGCCAGATAACCTCACTCGGTAGCCCTGAAAAGAATTTAATGAGCAACCCATCTCAGACATGCACTAGTAATGTAAATTTGATCCATTAACTGCCAATGCTGAATGACTGGGTGGAGCATTTGTTGTCCATTTAAACCAAAAAGGGGTTTCCCCAAGTGGTGAGTGCCAAGACTGGTACTGGTAAGGAGGCTGTGTGGTCCAGTGGTTAAAGAAAAGGGCTTGTAACCAGGAGGTCCCCGGTTCAAATCCCACCTCAGCCACTGACTCATTGTGTGACCCTGAGCAAGTCACTTAACCTCCTTGTGCTCCGTCTTTCGGTGAGATGTAATTGTAAGTGACTCTGCAGCTGATGCATAGTTCATACACCCTAGTCTCTGTAAGTCGCCTTGGATAAAGGTGTCTGCTAAATAAACTATAATAATAATAATAATAATAATAATAATAATAATAATAATAATAATAATAATAATATGATTTGAATTTGGAGGCGCATATTAAAAAAATTACAAAAATGTATTTTTATTATCTGCAAAACATCGCTAACCCTGGTCTTTTCTTTCTTTGTCTGATGCTGAGAAGTTAATTCATGCTTTTGTTTCCTCTACGCTTCACGACTGCAATGCTTCATTTTCTGGGCTTCCAGGTCATGCAGTATCATGCTTGCAGCTTGTTCACAATGCAGCTGCTTGGGTTCTCACTAATACAAAGAAACAGGTTCATATAATTCCTGTGTTGGCCTCACTGCGCTGGCTTCCAGTGCATTTTAGAATTGATTTCAAAATCGTACTATTGACATATAAAGCACTAAATGGCTTGGCACCGGATTATCTAAGAGAGTATTCATCCCATACAAACCTCTGCTGGCCTTTTGTGCCTCCCAAATGCAACATTGAAAAGGAGAGGAGAAAGTGCATTTAGTTATAATGCCCCCAGATTGTGGAACTCATTGCCCTTTTCAATTAGAGATACTGCGTCGGTCAATATTTTTAAATTAAGATTTATATTTTAGCCTTTTTACCCTGACTCACAAACAAAATAGTTTGACTCTTATTTACTTATTTTTTTGATGTTTTTGTGTATTATCATCATTATTAATTTCGTGCTTTATTTACATTTGTTGTTGTTTTATTATTATTATTATTATTATTATTATTATTATTATTATTATTATTATAATGATTTACTATTATTTTGTCATTTTTACTACTACTGTTTAGCATCAACAACATGGCAGGAAACCCATTCCATACCCACCTCACTGTGTCTCCTGGTCCTGGTTACTGGAACTTTGGAAAGACTTCAATCAAGTCCCCCCTTAAGTCTTCTTTGTTCTAGGCTAAATAAATGCGTTTCCTTGAACCCATCTTTATAGCTCACTCCTTTAATCCTGGGACAAGGCGCTAGGTGGAGAGGGGCTAGGTACATGAGGGGTGGTACCTGCGCTGGGACGAGGGGCTAGGTGCATGAGGGGTGGGACCTGCGCTGGGACGAGGAGCTAGGTGCATGAGGGGTGGGACCTGCGCTGGGACGAGGGGCTAGGTGCATGAGGGGTGGGACCTGCGCTGGGATGAGGGGCTAGGTGCATGAGGGGTGGGACCTGCGCTGGGTGAGGGGCTAGGTGCATGAGGGGTGGTACCTGCGCTGGATCTCCTCCCGGGCCAGGTCTTGTTTCAGGATGTACTCGTCACGGAACACCTGGGTCGCACGGCTCAGCAGCTGCAAACACTCTGGTGGGGGAGGGGAGACATCCTTATTACCAGACCTGAAAAATACAATCGTTTCATTATGGGATAAACCGCTCACCTATCAGAACCCCAGATAAGGCCATTATTACAACAGAAACATAGCTGGTGGAGAATACAAGCCTTTAAAATAATTGCAGCTAACAAAATAATTCCACAAATTGTATCTCTTTTGCACTTAGGTCTCAGATTTTTGAAAGAAACGTATTCTTAGTTATTCATATCTGATACACTTCTTTGGTCATTTCACCTTAGCAGTGTATTCTGTGTGTTACTGGGTGAAGGCATGTCAATAAGTGAAGTAGCTGGTTGGTTAATGACAGGAAGGAAGCCACTGGATGGGGTGAGGACCTCCAGGTAAGTGCAACACTAACTCAAAGGTTGCAAACAGAGATTTCTTTAGTGTGGTACCATATATTTTAAAATAATAATACATATCTACTGAAATCGTGTGTTTCTTTCTAATTGGACATTTGAGACCTGTATAATGAATGGAAGTGCACACAATGTAAGATTGATGGAATTATATTGTTAACTCACTTTAATTGAGTTCTGAAACCCCGGACTGTGTGCAGGATTGGTGAGCGTTCCTAACGTAATCACAAGGCACCACAACATGATCAGTCTGCTTGAGACAGACTGAATGTCAGGATAGGATTGAGGAGCTGGAAACTGGAAGGGGACTTGAATGAAACCTGCCTGAGCAATAGGGGATTGGCAGAGCCACGCTGCAGAATGTTGCGGATGTGCTGCTCGAAGGAGTCCTCTGCAAAGCCGCGCAGTGGGGAGCTGCCGAACTCCAAGCCAGGACGAGAGCAGAGCAGGGGGCGAGGGGGCGGGTCAGCTCCTGCAATATCAGAGACACACAGTCAGTCACATGTCTAGCAGGACAGAAGAATGTGAAGAGGGGTTTCTAATAGGTTAGGGTATATAATAAGAATTCTATTTAAATAAATACATTTAAAAAACTTCTCCTGAATTAGAAAAAGTGAAACGTTTTGTTTGATCAAGGAGAACAGCAGTATAATAAAAAGTTCAAATTAAAAATCTTAATATGAAAGGCTGTTTTAAAAGGTGCTTTCTATAAACATGTTCAGGATATTGTATTCAGAACTTGAGAAACAGGTGTTTAAAGCTGGATCGCCTAGAAACATTATCAATTGTAGCACTTGTAAAAGCAGAGGAAATACATTTGCCATACTGGAATCCCATAATTTCACAAATGAACAGCAGCAATGTCATAAACTTCCAAATAATTTTATTAAAAACGCATCACCCCATTGAAAACGTAAGGCTTATTTTCTCATTTTTCTGGTTTCATGTTTTCAATGAAGCCCAGTCAAATAAGTACTGGAAAAGGTGAGACTTATTATAGGATTCTTCACATGCCTCAAAATCTAAACAAAAAAGTAAAACCTCTCCAGTTATGTATTGGAAGCCCTTGACTGGAGAGTGACTCACAGCAGTGGCTGGGTGATGCAGTCGGAGCTGCTGGTGATGCAGATCATGGTGGCTCCGAGAGACAGGTCTGAGACGATCCAGAAGCCTTGAACAGGGGCAGCAGCTGGGGGATGGGTAGGGTTAGATTCTTCACAGAGAACACAAAGTACAGGAGCTTCTAGTGCAACAGCAAACCCAAGGTGCACAGATCTATAGGCTTTAGTGCTTTGGGAAAGCTTTGTTTTAACAATCTGCCATTATAGGTGTTCAAATCAAACCAGCATGGCATTCATAAGCTATAAGCATGCAAGCAACACAAGAAACATTGGGGCAGTGTAGTGCTACTAAGGTAGGATGTTTGGGTAGTTAGCACTAGATAACACCTCCATTATAACACATTCAACAAGTTACACAACGTTTACCATCAAAGCAACATTTAGGTTTCAAATACTCTGAAGGTAGACTGTTTAGATTGACAGTTCAAGGAGCAAAAGGAGACCATATTCATATGACAGCATCAGAGCATTGCACAGGTTTATCCAAAAGATTCAACCCAGTACAGAGAAGATCCTTGTATATTTAGTTCCCTAACATGAACACAGTTACACTTGCAGTGGACATACTGTTTTTATGAAAGTGAGAGGCGTCACAGCCCTGCCAGGCAGAGACCCTTGTTTCCTCCCTACCTGCAGGTCAGCGGCCGGGTGCAGAGGATGTGCTCCACGATGCAGCGCTGCTCAGCTGCCAGCTCCTGCAAACCATCCTTGTCTTCTTCATCTAGGAGCAGGGAGGAGAGGACAGCGTGCAGTGTGAGCTTCTTTTTATTATTATTTTACCCCGATTTCTCCCCATGCAATTTAGAATGTCCAATTCCCTCACTGTATCAACTCTCCACAACATATATATCTTGGAGTCTGATACTGAATTATACAGTGGTGCCAATGAACAGAATGCAGGGGTGACTCAAAGGGCTCTACACTAGCCAGGAAATCAACCTAAAGGGCTGTCAACGTCTCTTATTCTCTTATCTTCTTGGAATATCTCTGCCACGTCACCAGACCTCTGAAGTGGAACGTGTTGGGGCGGGTACTCAAAGTGTAGGTGATGCTCTTCTGCAGTTGATGTGTTAATAATAACCAACCTGACTGAAGGAATTTGTGTAGTTTACTGAACCAGGTCAGGCCCACACTGTGAACGCCGGCCTCGTGGGTGCAGTGGTACCTTGTCTGACACAGCGGGTCTGGAACAGACAGGAGAGAGAGTCAGTCAGAACTTCAAACACTGCCATGAACTCAGCGGAAGAGAATCACTGCTGAAACAGTGCCAGGGCATACATTCACACTGATTTCAGGTGGGGCTCGGTGCAATGAGCAGTTACAGAGCAAAACTGGCACAGCAGTGCACGGCACAGACCTGTGCGTCTCTCTGTGTGTCTGCATGTCACACCAGAGCAGCGCGCTATCTACTACAATTAAACTTGCTCTGTACATACTTTAACACAAGCAATTTGAATAATTGCAATAAGCTAATTCTGAATGATTTATTATAAATTAAAACAGTGTTTCAAACACTGTGTAATTTCAGTATGCAGCAGATTTACCTTAAATTTAATTAGGAAAACATTTTTATTTATTGGTTAAATCTTAATTCAAAATGCTTGAATTATATGAAGCAGCATCTGGGGGTCTGATTTCCTGAGTGTGAATTTGTAAACTTCACTCTCTGACATGCCTGAGAACAAAGTAGCAATGTTTGCCAAGCTGACAGGTGAGAGCTTCTGTGTCCTGCTCAGAATCATAGGAAAGCTGGATTTAGGCAGTTCAGAGGGTTAAGCTGACCATATCAAAATATTAACAAATGCTTGTGGGGCGGAGTCCACCTACCTCGGTGCAGTCTGATTGGGCAGGTGAAGTCTGACTCTAGAGGTTCCTCCCCATCCTCACTGGCTGCCAGTTTGAGAGCGAGCTCAAGCTCGACGCATTCGAAGACATAGAGAGAGGCCACCGGCACCGCACCCTGGGGCCAGCGATCACTGAGCTGAGGGGAGAAGAGCCCGGGTTACAGGGGGAAAAGAAGACAGAGAGAGGGCACCGGCACCGCACCCTGGGGCCAGCGATCACTGAGCTGAGGGGAGAAGAGCCCGGGTTACAGGGGGAAAAGAAGACAGAGAGAGGGCACCGGCACCGCACCCTGGGGCCAGCGATCACTGAGCTGAGGGGAGAGGAGTCCGGGTTACAGGGGGAAAAGAAGACAGAGAGAGGGCACCGGCACCGCACCCTGGGGCCAGCGATCACTGAGCTGAGGGGAGAGGAGCCCGGGTTACAGGGGGAAAAGAAGACAGGCCTCCTTGTTGGTCATTACCACTAGAAGTGCACAGACACATACATAATTCCAGTAAATCTGAACTAATGTGTGTATTGCCATCGTTTCTTAGATCTCTCATTTCCTATATAAAAGATGCAGACATTATAGTAAAGGTGAATTAGATGTTTTAATGGTATTTTATTTTTAAGCGATTAATGCACATTTTAACTTGTTGAATTAATTTGTGTTTGATCAATGTTGACCACGTTCCTTCACAACGGCAAGTGCAGCACTGCCGAGAGTAAAATTCTTTTAAGAGCCGAGATCAATCAGCAACTAGAAGCCGACCGCTTCTTTACACACTGCAGGCCCACCATGCAGCCATCTCAGAGCTACAGCGTCGGAGGACAATGCAGGTCTGGGCAGCTTACAGGCAAGTCCACAGGCGCCCGGCCAAACTACAGGGGTCGCTGGTGCGCAGTGAGCCGAGGACACCCTGGCCGACTAAACTAGTAGTTTATAGAGGGCTCAACATTACCACTTGCTGGGCAATATTTAGCCCTGTCAGTTTAGGAGTTAAAGTGTTACACTTTCAAGTAATCATGTACTTCTATTTTAAAGCATCATATCTGACACTACACTCGGCTAAATACATCTCTGTTTGCATCCATGCTTTTTGGTTAGTTTTGCATTCCTTGGTCACCTTGTGGATGAAACTGTCCCCAACAGATTCTTTCCTGTTATAACCCAATAAACTGCTTCCCTATCCGACAGCCCTGCTTTTAGCCAGTAACATGACCCAGAAGTGCAGAGGTAAAATGACCCAGGAAGTACAAGTGCATAAGATATCCTGTGAATAAGGCTTAGTAACTGAGAGCTTTCTTGAAAGTAGTGCTACTTTTCTTTCAAATAAATTACATGTTTGCTATAACATGTTTATTTGAAAACTGAACATTTGAGGCCTTTAAACTAAGTGCACAACAGGTAAGCCTTATGCAATTACTATAAGCAGCAGTCCATGCCAGCCGTGTCCCTTGGTACTCACTGCAGTGTCTTCCTCCTCCTCCCCCTCCAGCACCACACAGTGATACAGAGTGCCGCTCTCAGTGGCGATCACCAGGATGTTGGGCACGCAGGGCAGGCACAGCACTGCGCAGGCGTCGTAGCCGTAGTTATCCTCTGCCGCAGGGTGCATGGGCAGGGGGCCCACAGGCTTCCCCAGACTCCCTCCACTGTGCAAAGAGCACACAGAACCCCACTGTTACACACAACTACACAAGCACCTTGACAATACAGTGGGACACACCGGCAAAATTTAATACTAACCCCCACCCAATTCAAAAAGACAGGGGGTTAGAATCCGTGTTGGGGGGTAACACATTACTGTAACATCTTACTGTAACCCGATTACATTTCAGTAACTTGCAACTATAATGGTTCATTTTTCAGACGGTAAAGAAATGGAAGAACGGATTAAAGAAATGTGGTAACAGATGTGAAAAAATAACATTTACTTTTCTACATTTAAAAAAGGGACTATGGCTTATGCAGTGCAGAGCGTGGAAATCAGAAAGTGCTTCAACAGATGAGCGTGCTCTTCATGTCCTCTGCTAGAGGCGTCAGGGGTGGGAAAGAGCAGGTTCTTAGACGAATCTTCACCTGTATCTGATCATTTTATCCAGCGGGGAACACAATATTATTGACTTTTTTATTTTGGCATTGAACGAGCTGGTGTGAATAAAAGAGGTGGAGATGTTAACAATCATATTGGATTCACTTTTTTGGACACCTTAACACCAAAGGGCCTTAATCTGGAAAAGGATTATAATGTGTTTATTTAATTATTTTTTCTTCTTGTTGCAATAGGTCACATTCAAGTGTACTCTGTAGGGTGTCTTGTTTGACATATGGTGTTGGGTTATTAGTGCCTATTTGTATTGCCTAAATGTAAACTGGGCACTTTATACTAATTGAGAATATTTCTAACTTCTTTGACCCTCAGTTAAGTCTTTTATACAGGTGCCTGAACTGTACCAATTCTCTCAGAATGTTGATTGTTAATTGAATTGTGTATTTGAAAGTGGTGTGATCTGTGTGCGTTGAGTAGAGTGACAGGTCTCATTTGTTGTTGTATTGTTGTCTGTAGCGGAAAAACTATTAGAGTGCATTTTGAGAAGTGAAAGCATGTTTAGCACGCAGGTGGTACAGCAAACTAGATGCACTTCTGTGTTACTGGAACTCACTTTGACAGTAGATACAAGTAACCCTCTTTCCATCTCTTTCCTCTTTCCAATGAACCATCAGAAAGTTTTTAAAAAATAAAGGTCCCATTCAGTCCTTCAGTTTCAGTGCTTTGCTACACATTTCATATTCTAAAGATGACTGCACTCAATCAACCCTGGCATGCACTAAAATGGTGCCGCAGGAAATGAATTACAGTGTGCTAAAAGGGACAAGAGTGTGATTAACCTGTTAAAAGAATTAACCTCAAGAAATGTATGCGTTAATCGCAGAAATTAACTGTGACTAACTGACAGCCCTACTTGCTATACAAGATATATTATACGATTAGAAATTTTCGAATCGATTATTGTAATAAACGATTACACGTGGCCATCCCTATCTATACGCCCAGGTCCTTGTCCGTGGTTGGTTTTGCAGTGGAGCTGACCTTTGTGCCAGGCTGACATAGCTGAGGAAGGTCTCTCCATTCTCGTAGAGGATGTAGAGGGGGTATGCCAGCACGTCCTCCCTCGCTCGCTGACCCAGGAGCTGCTTGGGGGCCGGGAGCCTGGGGCCAAAGTCAAATGCTACAGCGATCTCCCCCAGTGAAGCTGCATAGGACCGCCTGAAACAAACCCAACACGACGACATCAGAACTCACTCAAACACGATTCAATTAGAAAATACAGATTTGTTTAAAAGCGGTGGTGGTTTCAATCAAATTTCCTTACATAAAAGTAGAACACCTGTGCAGGGCTTGAAATTTGCACTTAATTTCAGAACTGCCCTTGTTTAGACACATTAGTAAATTGGCAGTGCAAGGAGTTTGAATAATCAGCCCCGGAGATACATTCATTAATCATTTAGCAGACGCTTTTATCCAAAGCGAGGGGATGAACTATGCATCACAACTGCTGCTGCAGAGTCACTTACAATATGACCTTGGTTTTACGACTGAGGGCAGGGCTTAAGCATTAAGAAAAATAAAATGTAAATCCAATAACTGTAAACACATTTGTGTCTGCTTATTCAAGTCTCCTCTGAATCTCTATGAATATAAGGGGTGTAACAATCCAAGATACAAGACCAAAAGCACAACAGAACTCACTGTAGTTCACCAAATGTATGATTCACACCTCCCTAGCCCACTTCACTTTCTGTCTTTACAAAATGGCCCCCCTATTAAATGACTATTTAATCTTATTATGCATCATAGAAGTACCCCATCAGGGCGTGTATCGTGATACATGTTGTATTGCTGCATTACTGTATCGCTACACCCCTAATGAAGATCCCTTTATTTTTGGGAGCAAATTATATTGTGCTTTCAGAGAGCAGCATGCGGGCCTCTATGAGATGACAGGCCCCTCACGCACCCTCTTGTCCGGACAGCACTCTCCTCTTCAGGCTGAGAGAGAGAGAGGCTCCTTGCTGGGGTCTGTGGTTCCTTCAGACTGTAGCACCTGAGGAGACAGCAAAACAACAAGAAGCAGGATTCAGGACCTATTGCAGTTAAATACATATACCTAACCCATCCCATATGTATTCCATCACTTTAGATCTTTTCCTATATGAAAGAGGCACACATTATTATTATTATTATTATTATTATTTTTTATTTCTTAGCAGACGTCATCATCCAGGGCGACTTACAATTGTTACAAGATATCACATTAACTGGTGAATGCACTCATGCTGCACTTCCTGTTGAAGGGATGCATCTGGATTCTGGGAGTTTTGAGTCCTTGTAGGAAAAACAATTCTGAATGTACTGTTTTAACAATGACTCTTCCTAGGTGTATTTTTAAAAAATATATATATTTCTGCCAAAAAGAGACACATTAAAATAAGAAACCTTCTAACTGTTTGCCATTAATTTTCTTCACAAGAACTCGGATAGGAATGAATCCCAGCTGGCTCTTACCGGAGGGAGTTGTCAGAGGTAAGCAGCACTAAGTGCAGCTCTTCAGTCTCACTGGGGTACCAGGCAGCTTGTCTCAACATCAGAGACACAGAGCTGGTGAAGAAGCGCTCAGCTACTGGGATAGTCCTGAAACACAGAGGGATTAGCAGCTAGCAGCAAAGAGGCCTGGAGTCCAGCACGAGTACATGTGTTACAATCATGTTACAGACATCATTTCCCCTGATTCTCATACTCTCAATAACTTGTGCTAGAGTATTCTCTTTCACTCTTTAACACACATACCATGAACAGGCAAGTAGCACATTCAGAGGACGATGCTACCAGGCAGTTCAAAATCATTTAAAGTCGGAAAAAAAGTTGTCCATTATAATTTTGTTGATGCAAAAGTACTGAACTGCACAAATGTTATGTAAGAAAGGAAGGAAAAAAAGGATTTGTAGATATTCAACAATAAATGTGAGCAAAATCTTATTTTTGTGTGTGTGTGTGTGTGCCCCTAAAATTTTCAGTGCGCGCCTAAATTTAAGTTAGGCGCACATGTGCTTAAAAAAAAAGTTAGCATCGCGCCCTGCCTACACCAGGGTTCAAGACTCAGATGAAAAATGCTGGTAAGTTTCTGTTTTATAACTACCTATAGTAAAGCTATGAAGATAAGCTGAAAGAACTGAATCTATTTAGCCTAGAACAAAGAAGAATTAGGGGGGATATGATTGAAGTCTTTAAATCTTAAAAGGAGTTGACATTGTTACCCCACACCAATACATTAAGTGCAGTCCAGAAACCAGGACACAAAGTGAGTGGAGATAGACTTAAGACACTTCTTACACAGAGTGTGAGGTGATGGAATGGGTTACCTAGTCATGTTGTTAAGACAGGATCACGTGGATCCTTTAAGACCCGACATGACAAACCTTTGAGATTAATCAGCTACGAGGAACCAGACGAGCTTGGACGGGCTGAATGATCTCCTCCTTTTCAATAATTTTTTTGTCCTTCAGTTCTAAAGCACGTTAATAAACATCTCGGCGACACGTCTTGCCTTTACACTTATCTTCAACTGTGTGGGTGCTGGAGCCGCATGGGTTTATAGATGAAACTAAAGGATAAACACACCGTGGGTAACACTGCAAGGAAACAGGGAGACAGGGTTTTCAGATACAGTAGAGAACAAGGAGGAGAGCATACTTGCAGTTGACTGTGCAGCGCCCTCCTTCAAACTCAGACCTCTTGCCCCAGCGCTGGGGTAGTTCCAGCACACTCACTCCTTTCTGCCCAAGCAGAGCCACGTGGTACTGCGTGGGGCTAAGCAGAACCTGGTGCACTTCGAACAGGGGCGGGTTGATGCACAGCAGGGTCTGCAGACGCAAAGCAAACAGTTACAACAGGCAGTGGGAAATGCCTTGAGGAATGCCGTCAATATTTTGCACTTGTGGTCTTATATATAACTGTAATGAAGCCAGGTATTAACATTACAGTATTTAACATAAGCTTTCACTACAACCAGACTAACCCAAGCACTCACATGAATGAGCGACTAACCCAAGCACTCACAAGAATGAGTGACTAACTCAAGCACTTACAGGAATAACCTA
>CM060270.1:7944401-8095943 GCA_030684275.1 Acipenser oxyrinchus oxyrinchus
AGATGTAAGAGAAGCGAAAGAAAACAGTAGGGTCAGGATGATCTCTGTCTTTACAATTTACAAAAGGTAGCGTCTTTAAAGAAATTGTCACAGAAATGTAACCCAATTCCACTGCCTTCCAAAGACTGCACTGTAGTGCGTAAACTGTTGCCATAAACAATGATACATTTGGCGACTACCTTTTCAGTGAAACCCTGAAGTCAGCAGTAGATGTATCCTTTGTCTGCAGAATGTGTGATGAAAGCACTGACCAAAGTGACACAAGTCAACTTGTTATTTACCATCGTTTTGTACATTTTGAAGCAGGTTCGCTCTGAGATTTTGAAAACTAACAGAAATTGCTGGATGTTTTAATGCAGACAATCTGAGTGCAGCCATATTCACTTGTTTGGAAAATGAACAAAATAATGATCCAGTACAGGTGCGGACCCAAACTTAACCCATGTAATGTCAGAAAGTGGTATGTTGTCACATTGAAAGTGGTACGCTGTCAGATTTTGGTGCAATCAATTGCGATCTGATGGGTGTTTTCTATTGTCAAACAGGTACATTTACCATTCATTTTACATCATTTTTTTTGCAAACTTAAACTGGAAGCACAATCAATTTATCTAAAAAGAAAAAAAAACAATTCACAACGAACAAGACAAAATGAGAAGTCCGCAGCAAAGTTGCACAAGTAAAAATACCAATATACTGCATATTCGCATACTGTTTTCTTAATGGTGGAAAAATATGATAAATTACATTAACAACAATGTAAAAGACCGAAAACAGGATGATGTACCAGATTTGAATGTGCACTTCCCTGCTTTCCTAGTGGAAGTTGTTTAGGCTGCGTGAACATGCGTGAACCTGCGGTGGTGGGGGGTGGGGGGGCGGGTGTCGAAAACACTGTTTGACCCACCTGCCAATCATGGCAATGACACAAAGAAGTTGAGCAGGGGTGTGTCGCTCGGACCTCTTTGATTGGTTGGGGGCTGGGTCTTGGGTGGACGGTGGATCCCATGAGAATTACCTCTCCTATTCCCGTTAGCCCTCCCTAAATTGTAGAAAGAAGCTAAAGTAATTGTGTTTCACAAGGCTGGAAAACCGCTGCGGGGCCCCACGAGCTACCACCCTATAAGCCTGTTGTCCTGTCTCTCAAAGCTGCTGGAAAAAGTCATTCTGGCTCACCTCAATGATCACGCTACTTGCAACAAACTGCTTATTAACGAGCAGTTTGGGTTTAGAAAAGAACATTCTACCATCACCAGCTGCTATGAGTGGTGGATACCATCAGCCATGGGTTCAACATCAACAAATCAACAGGCATAGGCTTTCTAGATGTGGCCAAAGCTTTTGATCGTGTGTGGCATACATGTCTCCTCCGCAAGATGATTAGCCTCAAATTTCCAAAATACTTGCTTAATTGGTGAGCAGTTATTTGACTGGATGCACTTTCCATGTTGCAGTACGGGAATAAGGGTCCACACAGGAGTACCGCAGGGAGTAATCATCGTCCCTTTCTTGGTCAATATTCTGACTGACTTACTGAGGACAGAGCTGGCACTCTATGTTGATGATGTTGCAATCATCTCAGTCTTTCAGTGAGAAGATGGTGACCAAGAACCTGCAGATCTCACTTGATAGACTCTCAGATTGGTACAGTGACTGGCGAAATAGCCCTCAATGCCAGCAAGACCACGGCAACACCAAGAGGCACATCAAGGAGTACCCACAACTCTCCCTCAATGGTGATGCAATCCAGTGGGAAAACAGTAGTGCCTATCTGGGTGTCACCTGAGACGCAAGGGTCAGCTGAAAGAACCATATTGAAAAAACACAGCAGAAGGCATCCCACAAACTGGCAGACGAAAATTTGGAGTAAAAAAGGATGGCTGTTTTTTAAAAATGTAGTACTAGAGGCGCAAAACAATTACATCCCAAAAGTAGATAAATCTAAATCTAAAACAAAATGGCCAAAATGGTTTAATAGATCAATTTAAAAAAATATTCAGCGAAAAAAGGCACTTTACAGAGCGTTTAAAAGGGATAAAAAACAAAGTACACAGAAGGAGTACTTGGAACTGCAAACTCAAGTCAAAAAGGAAGTTAGAAAGGCCAAGAGAGAGATAGAAATCAATATTGCTAAGGGGGCTAAAACCAATTCCAAAATGTTTTTCCAATACTGTAACAGCAAGAGAACATTCAAAGAGGAGGTTAAATGTCTAAGAGACACAAATGGCAAAATCATAGATGAAGAAAAAAAAATAGCAAATATATTAAATGATTACTTTTCACAGGTTTTTACAAAGGAGGACACGGACAACAAATAACTAGCATAACAGGCAGAAGTGTTAAAGGGACTAGGAGCTCTTAAAATAAACAAATCCCCTGGGCCGGATGAGATCCTCCCAATAGTACTCAAAGAAATGAAAGAAGTTATATACAAACCGCTAACCAAGATCATGCAACAGTCTCTTGACACGGGTTGTACCGACAGACTGGAAAATTGCAAACGTAATACCGATCCACAAAAAGGGAGACAAAACCGAACCAATAAGCCTGACTTCTATTATATGTAAACTTATGGAAACTATAATAAGATCTAAAATGGAAAATTACCTATATGGTAACAATATCCTGGGAGACAGACAGCATGGTTTTAGGAAAGGGAGATCGTGTCTAACTAACCTGCTTGTCTTTTTTGAGGATGCAACATTGACAATGGATAATAATACTGAAATTGATGAAGGGAACTATGAAAAAGACCTAGGCGTTTATGTTGACTCAGAAATGTCTTCATCTAGACAATGTGGGGAAGCTATAAAAAAGGCCAACAAGATGCTCAGATATATTGTGAGAAGTGTTGAATTTAAATCAAGGGAAGTAATGTTAAAACTTTACAATGCATTAGTAAGACCTCACCTAGAATATTGTCTTCAGTTCTGGTCACCTCGTTACAAAAAGGATATTGCTGCTCTAGAAAGAGTGCAAAGAAGAGCAACCAGAATTATCCCGGGTTTAAAAGGCATGTCGTATGCAGACAGGCTAAAAGAATTGAATCTATTCAGTCTTGAACAAAGAAGACTATGCGGCGATCTGATTCAAACATTCAAAATCCTAAAAGGTATAGACAATGTTGACCCAGGGGACTTTTTTGACCTGAGAAAAGAAACAAGGACCAGGGGTCACAAATGGAGATTAGATAACGGGGCATTCAGAACAGAATATAGGAGGCACTTTTTTACACAGAGAATTGTGAGGGTCTGGAACCAACTCCCCAGTAATGTTGTTGAAGCTGACACACTGGGATCCTTCAAGAAGCTGCTTGATGAGATTCTGGGATCAATAAGCTACTAACAACCAAACGAGCAAGATGGGCTGAATGGCCTCCTCTCGTTTGTAACTTTCTTATTTTCTTATGTTCTAACCATGCCACTAAGAAGCAAAATCAAGATCATCAAGGCAATTGTCAGACCTACCTTGACCTATGCTTCCCTAGTCTGGAGTGGCTGCTTGGACTCAACTCGTCTCTTCAGTACAGAACAAAGCCTTGCAGATTGCTGCAACCTTCACCAGAACAGAAGATCTTTACAGACAGCTGGGTATTGAGATGCTGGATGAACATCTTCTGAAGCTGAACAGAAAGTTCTATGGTGCTTTGGGACAAAATGACAACCCTCTGAAGCTCTCCAACATCACGGAGAATCCATTCGACTGGTACATCCGAACCATCACAGTGTTGTATTTGTGAACTCTATAACCCCCTGTGACAGAGAGCGAATGAATCCGAGTCAGCAATTTCACTCCCGACCTGTGAGGGCACGGTATAACGGGAACAGTGTGCACCGCACTAGATGGTTTGACAGTTAATTCCAGGGTCAGTTGGAAGTCAGCCATCCAAGGAGGCGAAGCCACAATACTAGAAGTCAGCGCCTTACCCTGGTAGGCAATGTGTCCGTGTGACAGGATGACTGGGCGGTGACGTCACGGCAGAAGCAGGAACAATAAACGACAGAGAGAGGTGGAGTTTGGTGGAGCTGAGCGAATGCTTTAAACAGCATTTAATGAATAAACAGACAGAAAATAAACAGTTGTAACACAAAACCACGGGACACGGCACTTGCGCCAAAATAAATAGACAAACAAAACGAACCACACAGACAAACACGGTGAGCTTCTACTTTAACTTTACAATTAACAATTACCTCCGTCTCCACACCCGTTCTCCACTCACCGAACACACAACCCGAGTGAGTGAAAACATGCTGTTTTTATGCAGTTGTGCGAGACTTCGATTGCTAGTCAATCATTCAATTGGAATCTCGGTACAACTGCACGTGAATTAATTAAGTGCACTCCCGTGACCCCACATTACATTTTAACCAGCACGTGAAGTGATTTGTGCCCTCCTCGTGCATAAATATAAATCTACATTTTTAAATCACACGTGAAACACAGACCCGTTTATATCCCGTGTACCGATGACTATACACCAACATTTACACACAACACGTAACATATAATACACAGGGGGGGGCACTTTGCCACAGTCAGTCATGGATTGGAGGAGACGTGATTGCACTCACTACCAAAGGGGGCGTGACTGAAGTAATGTGGCCTCCCAATCTGTTCCTTTGTTATGGTTACAGACAGATTCCAAAAACTGTAAACTAACCGTGAGTGTTTTTGTGAGTGTTTTGTATTAATAGTGTTTGCTTTGTAATTAGTAGACGGCTAACAACCGGGAGCTGTCGTTGTCAAGCCAGCATTCAACCCGGGTTATAAATACTGCACAAGTCACAATCACTGTATTCACCACCAGCACAGGAGCACTGCGAGAAAGGACGCAGAGCCGTGCCTGTATTATTATTATTTCGGGACTGAAACCCTGTATTGTTTAGCTGTGCAATTACACATTGCTGTGTTGTTGCCAGCGTTATAATTTAACAGTGCCAAACCGTGCAAACAAAATAAAGAACTGTTTGGACCGTGAACTCTACTGTTTGTCATTGTTTGAGCACTGCCTCACCTCTACACCTGCACACTGCAAACCACTTTGCCACACACCCCCATCCATTACATCTGTAATACTTGTTCAACTGTGGTGATGAAATGCAGATCAAGATGTCAACTCAATCCGCGATTTGAAATTCAAACCACGACTTCAGAGTAATGAGGTAACTACCTTGGTATCTGAATATATTACTACTGGATTAAATCTGGTAGTCAGACAAGAAGTTCTGCTTTTCCTCTGTTAGCCCTTGCAAGATACAGTCCAGTGGAAGCTCTGGCCGGAGAACTAGAGTAAACAAAGAGAACGAAAGAGTATGGAGAAAAAAGGAAAAAGACAACAGAGATGGGGGACGAAGACAGCCGCTATACTTAATTATCACATACCCATACTGGGGCGTTATTTAGTTTAGCTCAGGGAATCTGGGCTACCCCATGAATGATACCGAGGGAATAGGAGCGCATCACTGAAACTCGAGCCTCACTGAATAGTGGAGGCTGTGGGACGCTGTGTGGAGCAGCACCTTTTGTTTGTAGTTTGATTACCAGTGTTTATTTTCTCTTTTGCTTTTGCCTTTTTGTTTTGGACTTTTATTTTGCAGCATTAGTGAGTGCTATACAAGAACTTTACAAGCATACAAACATTACCATTGTGTTTTAAATAAATCTTGTGTGCCTGTGTGGCGTTATCAACTACACCTTTCTGACTCCCGTGTCCCTTAGTGAGTCATCCACACACCCTATCACATGAACATAAGAACATAACAAATTCTAGAATGAGAAAATTCCATTCGGCCCACCTACTGCATGCTTGCTCGCTTAATGGAAGTGTGATCCGTTAACACTCAGGAGAGGAAAAACAAAAAAAGTTATTAGGGGAAATGAAACCTCTGGGAATCCATGGCTAAACAGACCGCTCTTCCTCCAGGTGGCTAGCTAAAGGTCTTTTTACGGTCACAGAGAGGGTTACACAGTATTTTTAGACAGCATCCAGTCTATTCCTGAAGGACCGGATAGTCTCTGCTTCAACAACTTTGTCCGGCAGCCTGTTCCAATGGTTCACCACCCTTTCTATGAAAAAGCTCCTTCTCCCCTCAGTTCGGAATATGCCCTTCTTCAGCTTCCACCCATGGCCCCTGGTTCTGTTCTCTGACCTGTGAAAAATAATTCTCAGCAGTTACTTTGTTAATCCCCTTGTCAGTTTTAAATACCTCTATCAAGTCACCTCTGGCTCTCCTTCTTTCTAGGCTGTACAGATTCAGCTCTTTCAGTCTATCTTCATATGACATGCCTTTCAATCCAGGAATTAATCGTGTTGCTGTCCTCTGTACTCTCTCCAATGCCTAAATGTTTTCTTATGATATGGGGACCAGAACGGGACACAATATTCTAGGTGTAGTCGTACCAGTGCATTGTATAATTTTAATATATCGTCTCTTGATTTGAATTCAACTGTCTTGAATATACGTATAACCTAATGTTCTATTCCCCTTTTTCATAGCTTCTCCGCACTGTCTAGTTGGCTTAAGAGATTCATCCACTACTACCCCCAAGTCCTTTTCGTACATAGCTTCCTCTTTTTTGCTACTGTTCATGCTGTACTTGCCTCTAATGTTTTTGTGCCCTATGTGCAGGACTTTGCATTTATTTACATTCATTTTCATCTGCCATGTGTCAGCCCAAGCTTGAATCTTGTCTAAATCTCTTTGTATTATTAAAGTTGTTGATTAGGAGTTGGCTACCCCTCACAGTTTTGTGTCGTCTGCAAATCTGCATAGTTTACTAATTATGTCTTGGTCCAAGTCATTTCTATAGATTAAGAATAGCAATGGTCCCAATACTGACCCCTGTGGTACCCCACTTGTTACGTTACTCCAGTTTGATGCCTGGCCTCTAATTATAGCTCTCTGCTTTCTGTCTTGTAACCAGTTATGAATCCATGCTGCTACTTTATCATTTATTCCTACTGATTTAATCTTTATATATAGTCTTTCGTGTTGTACTTTGTCAAATGCTTTTTGGAAATCTAAATAGATTATGTCATATGCACTATCCTTGTCCACTCTAGTAATGCATAAAAAAGTTTAATGGAAGCATAGCTACTGTCTCTAATCTTTTTCTGTAGCAAGAAAAACTATGCAAACATATTTTAGTGTTTTAGAATGTAAACCACCAAAAGCTGTCCATGGTTTGCCTATTTACCATAGTAAAAGCATAATGAACTGCAATAAAGCATAGGGAAAACATGGTAAAGCATAGGTAAGCAGCCCAGGTCTAGTAAAACATATTAAAGGCAAACTATGGTAAATGCATAGATAACCTTGGGACAACCATGGAACACTGCAATATGACCATGCAAATGAACTGACCGTTTATAAAAGCATGGAACACTGCAAAATGACCATGCAAATGAACTGTCCGTTTATAAAAGCATGGAACACTGCGAAATGACCATGCAAATGAACTGACCGTTCATAAAACCATGGAACACTGCGAAATGCCCATGCAAATGAACTGACCGTTTATAAAAGCATGGAACACTGCAAAATGACCATGCAAATGAAACAACCCTTTATAAAAGCATGGAACACTGCTAAATGACCATGCAAATGAACCGACCGTTTATAAAAGCATGGAACACTGCTAAATGACCATGCAAATGAACTGACCGTTTATAAAAGCATGGAACACTGCGAAATGCTCATGCAAATGAAACAACCCTTTATAAAAGCATGGAACACTGTGAAATGAAACAACCCTTTATAAAAGCATGGAACACTGTGAAATGAACCAACCCTTTATAAAAGCGTGGAACACTGTGAAATGACCATGCAAATGAACTGACCGTTCATAAAAGCATGGAACACTGCGAAATGACCATGCAAATGAACTGACCGTTCATAAAAGCATGGAACACTGCGAAATGACCATGCAAATGAAACAACCCTTTATAAAAGCATGGAACACTGTGAAATGCCCATGCAAATGAAACAACCCTTTATAAAAGCATGGAACACTGTGAAATGACCATGCAAATGAAACCAAGCCTTTATAAAAGCATGGAACACTGCGAAATGTCCCTGCAAATGAACCGACTCTTTCTAAAAGCATGGAACACTGCGAAATGATCATGCAAATGAACCGACCCTTTAAAAAAGGTGACCCTGCTGTTACACACTGTATGCATGTGAAGGTTATTATACAAGATCCACTGTAACACAATTTGTGCTTGACAGGAAGTACACAATAGTTTTTTAGTGTGTTGTTTCACAGAGAAAAACTAGAAAGGACATTGAGTGCACAAAATACAATTTTGTTGATGGAATTACCCCTTGTTAAAACAGAGGGCATGTGTGGCTAGAATGGGTTGCTTTAGTTTCATAAATTATATATATGAACTACCATGGCTAGTTTTCACTAGCCAACTACGCAAACTACCAGAGTAACACTAACAGAAAATGAAGACCGAAACAATAATAATAATAATAATAAACACCTTTAAAACCAGTTACACTTGCTGGTGTATGCAGGGTTAAACTGCTCTGGCAATAAACCTGCAACAACTCCGTGTTACACGCTAGGGGGCAGTGCAGTGCCTCTCGCCACACTGTCCCCTGGGGCTAACCTTTGATTTACTTTGTAACCTTCTCGCCTACCCCGGTTTGTGGCAGTCGCAGTGTGAGGAGAGGCAGCCTCTGTTTAAAACTGTTTTCCCTGCAGTCCGAAAGCTTAATGTAAGTGTTGTCCCAATTGTCCGTACATACTATACTGTGTCGTCTGTTAACCCTGTGTAAACCACGGGACAGTATATTTGCTGTATACACACAGCGTGCTGCATAAACCATCATAGGCATTTGGTCATTTGGCTTAAAAAATAAACTAATACAATAAGCACATGTTAAATCAAACAAAGCATCTGCTATTTCGCTGTCCCTTTAAGAGTCCTGGTGCGCCCCGTGTGGTTGTGAGGAGAACTATCGTTGGTTTAGCCACTGGCAGTAACTCGCATTGTTTCAGGCAGAGCAGTCATGTGTGGAGTTACCGCTTCACGGACAGCAGCAATACTATGTGCATCTGTAACAGATTCAGGATGAGACCAGATCACAGCATCGCCTCCGAGACTGTCTGAGCCATCGGTGTCAGAACAGCATGTCCCGGTTCATACGGGGGAGCAAGAACCCGGTGCCGGACGGGCTTAAGATACTTAGCACCGGGCAGCTCCGGGACCTCTTGCAAGAAGAGGATACAATGGACCAAATCGTCAGACTCAGTCAGAAGGTTATATTGCTATTTTTATACACCAGAAAAACCCCCAGAAATGTTTAACTACCCATGTAAAAAAAGTGTCAAATACGTGTTGAGCAGAATTGATAAATACAAATATGTGAACAAAAGTATTTATATGTGTGTGTATATATATATATATATATATATATATATATATATATATATATATATATATATATATATATATATATATCATTATACTTGTGCCAAAAATCATATTTATGCTATAAATAAAGTAACCGTGTGCAAAAATACTGTACGTAGCTATAATCGAACAGTGCTGCTTGCTAATTACATCTGAGTGGTGGTCTATATATATTGCCAGGATTGTGTGCAGAGGTACTGCAAGTAATTGATGGGTATGCCGTTTATCGCTTTATAAACACACAACCTGAAGCTTCTGTGCACCGCAGCGGTACATGCAGATTTAGTTATTTTTATTTAATGTGTATTCATAACTCTGCAAACTGGCTGAAAATGCCAACAATTTAAGGCGGTGACAATTTTTATAGAAAATGGACTTTACATTGTTGGTTTATTTTTCTTGTAGTTGGAAATTATTAACATGCTGGTCATTAGTGCAAAAGATCTCAAACACGTTTCTATGGAAACCCTTCATAAAAAAGTTTTCCTTGGTAAATTTCCGCTAGTACTAATTTGCAGTTATAAAGGCCCTTCAGTTTATCCTTGGGATTTATGTTAAGGTAGTCAGGCATAGTTCATTGTCGTTTAAGTGTCGTTAACAAACATTATTAAAGCTGGGTGTTATTTAGAATTGGCCCTTCCATGGTCGTTTTGCAGTTTCCCGATGTCTACGCGAATGCATTTACCATAGACTATGGTCTGCCGTGCTTTTCAATATGCTTTACCATATAAGGATTACGGTTTAATACCAAGCTTTCAGTGTGGTTTAATACACTTTACTGTGCTGCAGGGAACTTTGAAAAGGCGGCCTCTTTATATGACTTTTCTAAAGTGTTTATTGGTAGTAACAGCATTTTTGTAAACGCGCAGAGGGTGTTTGCAGACAGAGAAAGCTAGCCCTAGTCACCGTCAAAATTCCAGTTACTCAACAAAACTGAATTTGTGGTCAAAGAAAGCGAGGGAGGAGGGGGAGGGGGTGTTAGACTAGAAATGAAAATATAAATGAAACCTCATGTGATAATCTCGAGTCAACGTGCTATAGTACACGTGCTTTAAACATACAGCCCATAAAATCCCCTGGTAGGTTTGGAAGGATAACTATGTATTAATACAATATTAATGTGTGTGCATCGATTTACCCTTTACAGTGTAGACAAGGATTAAGCTGCAGTATTTGAACCAGTAGTAGCACACATATTAATATATAAAGTGGCTGTATATACCATATCAACACCTGCCTTATGCCACACCAAATGTCTGCCCCAAGCATGACTCATACATTGGTTATGTCAATTGAATTTTTTGACATAATAATAAGCTGTCAGTTTCAGTCAGACTGGGCAAGACTGCAGTTCTAATAGACTTTGACAAAGGGCTGGCAACAGGTGCTTGGTTGACAGTTGCTTCCATATTTAATACGTTACAAACTACTGCTTTTTAATAGCATTCTGGAACAGTCTAATAGGTGTATCATTTGTTCAACTTCCACTCCAGAACCTCACTACTGCCCCTGCTGGCCAGGCGCCCGGTAAAGCTTCAGAGGACATTTACCAGGGCTGGCATGTATATAGGAGCCAGTATCCCTTCTGACATACGCTCTTCCTGGGTGTAAAGAGGAGATTGGCTTGGGGATTGGATGAAGTTGAGAGGAGTTGCTGCAGTGAGGGAATGTAATTGGTCATTCTAAATTGGGGAGAAAAACAAGGCAAACTAATTGTTGATTTGCAGACTAATGTAATGAACGGGAAAACTAACCTTACTGTGCAGGATGGGTTTATAATTACATACAGACATGTTCAATGAATCAATCTTTATTTTTGAATAGCACCTGTAACGAGGGCCACCACAAAGCTCTGTACATGAAGAAAAATAAATAAATAAATAAAGTAATAACAGTAATTGTAATAACAAGAATACCCATAAAATAGTTCAAAGTATTTAAAACAAATAAAACAGTCAAATAATGCTAACAAGTAACAATAATAAACTATGCCACATAGAGATGAGAGAATATCATTTTAGATAACTGTATATCCCAGACTATAAAAATGTGTTTTTAATCGAGATTTAAAAACATCAACAAGGGAGCTTCCCTTACCGTACTGGGTAGGGGTGGGAATTTCTTCAAAATAAAAACATGTAGATTCTGCCTTTCAAACGCTGTCAGGGTATTTATTTAGGAAAAGTCTTAAAAGGACAACCACATAACTTTCAGACACACAGAGTAATTTAAATTTGAAAACATCAACCTGTCAAAATGACTTCCGTGGCTAGTGTTAAGGTGGTATACATGAATAAAATATTGTAAACGACCCCTGGTCTTGAGGCTCAAAGCAGGAGATGGAGATGAGATTTAGGCGCTAACAAAACTACTTTATTAATTAAACAGGGTCCGTGTTTGGGTCAGGACCACACCACAAAAACAATAAATCCTTCTTCCTGTCTATCCTATAAACTCACTTTCTTGTTTGCTCTATTCCACACACACACACACACACACACACACACACACACACACACACACACACAGGCTCTGGCTCTATCAGTCCCCTCACACACAGAGACGAGAGCGGAGCATTACTGTCGTGGGGGGGGGGGGGGCAGAGCAAGGGTGTCTAGATGGTCCGCACCCAACAGTGGCTCACACACACACACACCCACACTATCGAAACTAGTGGTATGGTCCCACCCCGGAACAACACAGATAACATGAATGCACAGGACCAGATGAAACAAAAGCCTGCCAACCTGAACTGACCGGGTCGCTACAATATATTGAACTTACCTTCATGAAGTGATATTATTTACATTTTTTCGAGTACTCGAGTAATAAATTAGTGCTCGAGTAATTATAATTATTTCAAGTACTCGAGTAACCCACCCCAAGTACTGGGCAGCTCATTCCATAATTTCAGTGCAATACAGCAGAAGCATATCATACCTGAGTTTCTTTCTGAATAATGGGTATAAAAAAAAACCTGGCATCCTCAGATCGGAGTGACCGATTGGGGACTGTGACAGGCTGGCTGCAGGGAGGAACTCAGACCAGAGAGAGAAACACACAGACAGACGGTGATGATGAAACTGAGTGCGATGGTTGCACTCAGCGTTTAATAACAAATAAATAAAAAGGTTTAACAAACAGAACACAAAACAGGACACGGCACTTGCGCCAAAATAAATAGACAAACAAAACGGACTATACACTAAACAACCGGTGGACGGACAGACACACAACCACGGTGAGTAAATAAATAAACAAGTATCGTGCTGGTCCTCCAGCACGCGATAGCAATTGTTTATAATAGTACTCTCCTTCTCTCTCTCCCGTTCTCCACTCAACGAACACACCACCCCGAGTGAGCAGTTGTACCGAGACTCGATTGCTAGTCAATCATTCAATTGGAATCTCGGTACAACTGCACGTGAATTAATTAAGTGCACTCCCGTGACCACACATTACATTTTAACTAGCACGTGAAGTGATTTGTGCCCTCCGTGCCTAAATATAAATCTACATTTTTAAAATCACAAGTGAAACACAGACCCGTTTATATCCCGTGTACCGATGACTATACACCAACATTTACACACAACACGTAACACAAAATACACATGGGGGCACTTTGCCACATATACCCCCCTTGTGCAAAGCACACATGGCCTCAATGGCCACCTCCCCCTCAGTCCCAAAGTCCCGGAACAGGGGAAGCAAGTTGTTTCTGGGGTGGCCATGGTGAAATGTCTGGCACCCCCAATTCTTCGTGGCTGGCAGCTCCCTCTTCGGGGCTTCAGCCACACTATCTCCTGCCGCGAAAGTGCAGCTGGGGAGCTGGTCTCCTGACCTCCCCCTTCTTCATGGCCGGCAGTTCCCCTCCGTGGGGCTCCGACCACACAATCTCCGCAGCGAAACTGCTGCGGGGAAGCTGGTCTCCTGACCTCCCCCTTCTTCATGGCGGCAGTTCCCCTCCGTGGGCGCCGGCCACCCACTCCGACAGCGAAACTGCTGCGAGGGAGCGGGTCTCCTGACCTCCCCTCCTTCGTGGCCGCTAGCTCCCCTCCGTGGGGCTCTGGCCACCGTGTTTCCTGCCACGGAAATGCGGCTGGGGAGCTGGTCTCCTGACCTCCCCCTTTCTTCATGGCCGACAGCTCCCCTTCATGGGGTTCTGGCCATAGTGTAGCGACCCCAGGCGAAGCAGGACCCTCGACTACCCCAGGCGAAGCAGGATCCCTGGCGACCCCAGGCGACGGCAGCGGACCCTCGGAGGCGGCGGCAGCAGCAGCGGACCCTCGGGAGGCGACGGCAGCAGCAGCGGACCCTCGGGAGGCGACGGCAGCAGCAGCGACCCTCGGGAGGCGAACTTCGGGAGGAGCCCCTGGCCATAGAGGCGGCAGCGGGAGCTCCACTTCTCCCTCGCACCCTGCACCCTGTGTGGAGCAAAGGCAGCCCCAGGCGATGCGGGCGACAGGCAGCCCCAGGCGATGCGGAGCGGCTGGCAACCCCAGGCGATGCGGAGCGGCTGGCAACCCCAGGCGATGCGGAGCGGCTGGCAACCCCAGGCGTCGCGGAGCGGCTGGCAACCCCAGGCGTCGCGGAGCGGCTGGCAACCCCAGGCGTCGCGGAGCGGCTGGCAACCCCAGGCGATGCGGAGCGGCTGGCAACCCCAGGCGATGCGGAGCGGCTGGCAACCCCAGGCGATGCGGAGCGGCTGGCATCCCCAGGCGGCGAGGCAGGCATCCTTAGGCGGCGAGGCAGGCATCCTTGGGCGGCGAGGCAGGCATCCTTGGGCGGCGAGGCAGGCATCCTTGGGCGGCGAGGCAGGCATCCTTGGGCGGCGAGGCAGGCATCCTTGGGCGGCGAGGCAGGCATCCTTGGGCGGCGGGGCAGGCATCCTTGGGCGGCGGGCAGGCATCCTTGGGCGGCGGGGCAGGCATCCTTGGGCGGCGGGGCAGGCATCCTTGGGCGGCGGGGCAGGCATCCTTGGGCGAAGCGGGCAGGGAGTCAGGACTAGCTGGGGTGCAGGTGTTGGCCCTCTTCTCGGCCTCTGCAGCCGGGCGGTTCTTCCCGTGCTTCCCTCAGCAGCCTATGCAAGGGCTGCTGAGGACCGCCAGCATCTAGTCCTGGTCCTTCTGGTGAAGGGAGAGGCAGCTCCTGCTCCTCTCCTCGTGACGGTGGGGAAATGATACCAGCAGGCATTCCTCCTCTGCTGGTGGGGAAGTGATACCAGCAGGTATTCATCCTCTGCTGGTGGGGAAGTGTTACCAGCAGGCATTCCTCCTCTGCTGGTGGGGAAGTGATACCAGCAGGCATTCATCCTCTGCTGGTGGGGGAAGTGTTACCAGCAGGCATTCATCCTCTGCTGGTGGGGTTGGCGGAGGCAGAGGCAGCTCCTGCTGCTCTGCTCCTGCCGATGGAGGTGGCGGAGGCAGAGGCAGCTCCTGCTGCTCTGCCGATGGAAGTGGCGGAGGCAGAGGCAGCTCCTGCTGCTCTGCTCCTGCCGGTGGAGGTGGCGGAGGCAGAGGCAGCTCCTGCTGCTCTGCCGATGGAAGTGGCGGAGGCAGAGGCAGCTCCTGCTTCTCTGCTCCTGCCGGTGGAGGTGGCGGAGGCAGAGGCAGCTCCTGCTGCTCTGCCGATGGAAGTGGCGGAGGCAGAGGCAGCTCCTGCTGCTCTGCTCCTGCCAATGGAGGTGGAGGCGGGACCAGCAGGAATTCACCCTCTGCTGGTGGAGGTGGGAGCTGCAAGCAGTCCTCCCATGGCAATGGAGGTGGACCCAGCAGGAATTCACCCTCTGCTGGTGGAGACTGGGGCTGTGGACGCTCTACCTTCCGTGTCTTGGGCCGTGGGCGCACCGACTCCTCCCTCTTGGGCTGTGGGCGCACCGACTCCTCCCTCTTGGGCTGTGGGCGCACCGACTCCTCCCTCTTGGGCTGTGGGACGCACCGACTCCTCCCTCTTGGGCTGTGGGCGCACCGACTCCTCCCATTCAGGCGTAGGGACGTTCGGGCTCCTCCCATTCAGGCGTAGGGACGTTCGGGCTCCTCCCACTCAGGCGTGGGACGTTCGGGCTCCTCCCACTCAGGCGTGGGACGTTGGGCTCCTCCCACTCAGGCGTGGGACGTTCGGGCTCCTCCCACTCAGGCGTGGGGCGTTCGGGCTCCTCCCGCTTGGGCTGTGGACACTCAGGCTCCTCCCACTTGGGCTGTGGACACTCAGCCTCCCTCTTCCCCTTTCCCCTTCTCTGCCTCCTCCTCACCTTCCTCTCCTGGGCCAGTTCCTCCTCTCCCTCTTGGTAGGGGCAGCGCACCACCGGGTGCCCGAACTCCCCACAGGCAAGGCACCAGCCTTGGTCCTCTAGACCACCGAGGAGGACCTCCAGATCCTGGCAGCCATCTCTCCAGTTCCAGCCTTCCATTTTTTTTTTTTTTTTTTATTGTTGTTGTTGTTGTTTGTTTTTTTTTTTTTTTTTAAACAACAAATTGCGGTTCCTGTTCTGGCCTGAGTCCTGGATGCGCTGTTGATCCCTCTTCTGGACACCACGTGTGACAGGCTGGCTGCAGGGAGGAACTCAGACCAGAGAGAGAAACACACAGACAGACGGTGATGATGAAACTGAGTGCGATGGTTGCACTCAGCGTTTAATAACAAATAAATAAAAAGGTTTAACAAACAGAACACAAAACAGGACACGGCACTTGCGCCAAAATAAATAGACAAACAAAACGGACTATACACTAAACAACCGGTGGACGGACAGACACACAACCACGGTGAGTAAATAAATAAACAAGTATCGTGCTGGTCCTCCAGCACGCGATAGCAATTGTTTATAATAGTACTCTCCTTCTCTCTCTCCCGTTCTCCACTCAACGAACACACCACCCCGAGTGAGTGAAAACATGCTGTTTTTATGCAGTTGTACCGAGACTCGATTGCTAGTCAATCATTCAATTGGAATCTCGGTACAACTGCACGTGAATTAATTAAGTGCACTCCCGTGACCACACATTACATTTTAACTAGCACGTGAAGTGATTTGTGCCCTCCGTGCCTAAATATAAATCTACATTTTTAAAATCACAAGTGAAACACAGACCCGTTTATATCCCGTGTACCGATGACTATACACCAACATTTACACACAACACGTAACACAAAATACACATGGGGGGGCACTTTGCCACAGGGACGTATGGTGTTAAAAGATCTTTAAGATAAGGTGGAGCAAGGCCATTTAGAGCCTTATAGGTTAATAACAACACCTTAAAATCTATCCTAAATCGGACAGGAAGCCAGTGTAGAAATGCCAGCATTTTGAACAAGTTGTTATTGCAGTTCATCTGTAGCAAACACTCAACAGCAGTGTCTGCAGTAAGACTAAAAGAAACTCAGTAACATGTTTAGTATTGCTACATACAGAAATGCTAAGGAAATTGAAGCTGTAATAATTCAAAACAACGCAAACTGGAAGAACTTCACACACTGACATTTCAACCGAGGCCGTGTATCTCACTTGTGTTCACATGAAACCAAACTGACTGACCCGGAACTTACTCTCGCTGACTTGCGCGCGGCGACACAAATAAATTCCAGGTCAGTCAGTTTGATTTTGCTTCAATACAGCAAACAATGTCTCTTTCTGGGGCAGCAAAGCATAAGCCCCAAACTGCCAAAAACATCCCGACCCTGGAGAAAGAGCATTTTCTTTAAGGAACCATGTCAAAAACCACCTCCAATCAACCGTAAAACAAGGAAAGCTCACTGTCTTTGCTGTATTTGTGATTGAGAAAGAAGTAAGTCATGTTAAACTGCATTTGACTTAAGGTTGCCAACCGTCCATACACTTCGGCCAGTGGGTAAAGAAAAGTCACATTTTAACACTAAAACATAAATACATTTAAAAAAAACATTTCTGTGATTTTGAATCGAAATAAATATGGTATATATTTGTATTGCTTTGCAGCTTTCCCAATCAGCTTGAATGCCATATACCTGCACCTTATGTGATGGCAGTGAAAAGTATCAAAAGAAGAATGCCAATTAACAATACTGTGCTGAAATTAGTATGCGTTCTTCAACCAAATAGCCAAAGCACATCGAACTCAGGAGGTATCGTCCAGCTTGCAATGCTTTTTTGTTATTGGAAATATGCTGGATAGCCTGGATTTATCCAGTAACAAATGACTTGATGAACATAGACAGGATCTAGCAGCTAATGAAAATTGCACTATTGTCTACACCTAGCAGAGAGCCACTTTTTCCTACGCTTACCAAGTTTGCCATTAATATGTTGGCTTTGACACACAGTAGTGCAGAATTAGAACAGGTTTTTTTTCTCAGATGAACCTTGTAAAAACAGGCGTAAGAAATACATTGTCTACAGACATTCGGAATGGGATTCTGATCATCAGACTGTTGTTAAAAACAGCACCAACTTCAAACCAACACAGCAAATGATCCAGTCTGCAAATGTGTACATGTATGAGAAGTAAATAAGACCTAAATAAGACCTAAAGAAACTAGCACATTTTATAGTTTATTGTTTCTGATTTTTGATGATGTCAGTAAAAAATAAATATAGTGTCAGTAAAAAATCTGTAAATCTGTATGTCAGTAAAAACAAAATTAACAAAAGGTTGGCAACCCTGATTTGACTACACGACTATGTTTGTTTTTAATATATATTTTTATGGACTATAGGGGGCCTACAATTAGTGGACAAAAGTTTGAGCACCTCCTTTATAGAAGTATCTTGGTTTTTAAATTGGATAACAATCAGCATATGGTGCTCTTGTCCGTATTGGAACTGCTGTGTTTGTATTCAGTAAATCCGGAAAGGTGATTATCAAGCTCCATTGTGGGATTTGACGCAGGCTTCAGGAGTTTCTGAATTTATATTGAAATGTATTTAGCACACCACCTTCAATTAAATTGTTTCTGTCAGATTTGGTCAGTCGTTCAGTTTAGAGCAGTGCCTGAAACTTTCGTCATAGCTAGAATTTGGCATAATTGACAGTTTCTGAAAACGATACCTTTTGCAAATTGGTGGAGCGTGAGTTAAGCTAATATATATATACACTACCGGTCAAAAGTTTTAGAACACCCCCATTTTTCCAGTTTTTATTGAAATTTAAGCAGTTCAAGTCCAGTGAATAACCTGAAATGGTACAAAGGTAAGCGGTAAACTGCCAGAGGTTTAAAAAAAAGTTTAGGTTACCAAAAACTGAAAAATAATGTACATTTCAGAGTTATACAAAAAGGCCTTTTTCACGGAACAAGTAATGGGTTAACAACTTACAGCTGTTCTGCAGCAATGGAAGTAAATTAAGCCTTGAAAGTTGATGCTAACAATTCCTACAGGTGTCCCAACTTTTGTTGATTACTTACAAACCCTCTGTCTGTATAAAAGCAGTGTTGGAACAGACTGTGTTACTACACCCTCTTAAGCATTATTTGGACAGTATTGTACTGCAGGAAGTAGTATATTGCTATCATAATGGCGAGAAAAAGGCAGTTAACAAAGGAAGACAGACAGACCATTATAACCCTTAAAAGTGTAGGTCTTTCCTTTAGAGAAATTGCAAAGAAAACCAAGGTGTCAGTGAGTACAGTTTCCTACACCATCAAAAGGCACTTGGAAACTGGAGGAAACTCTGACAGGAAGAGGTCTGGCAGACCCAAAGCCACAACAGAATCAGAAGACAAGTTTCTGAGAGTCAACAGCTTGCGTGATAGGCGGCTCACAGGACAACAGCTTCAAGCACAGCTTAACACTGGTCGAAGTAAGCAAGTCTCAGTTTCAACTGTGAAGAGAAGACTTCGAGCTGCAGGTTTGACAGGTCGAGTGGCAGTAAGAAAGCCATTGCTAAGATGGCAAAATAAGAAAGAGAGGCTTGCCTGGGCCTGCACCGCCAGTGGACTACTGAAGACTGGAAGAAGGTCTTATGGACCGATGAATCCAAATTTGAAATCTTCGGTTCATCACGCAGGGTTTTTGTACGCCGTTGAGTAGGCGAAAGGATGGTTCCTCGGTGTGTGACATCAACTGTCGAACATGTAGGAGGAAGCGTGATGGTCTGGGGCTCTTTTGCTGGATCCAGAGTCGGCGACTTGCACAGAGTGAGTGGCATCCTGAACCAAAATGGCTACCAGCATTTTGCAGCGCCATGCAATACCCTCTGGTATACGCCTAGTTGGTCAGGGGTTCATCCTACAGCAAGATAATGACCCAAAACATACCTCCAGGCTATGTCAGAACTACCTTAGAAGAAAAGAACAAGACGGTAGGCTTCAAATCATGGAATGGCCAGCACAGTCTCCAGACTTAAACCCCATCGAGCTGGTTTGGGATGAACTGGACAGAAGGGTGAAAGCAAAGCAACCTACAAGTGCAACACATTTGTGGGAACTTCTGCAACAGTGTTGGGAAGAACTTTCCGAACAATATTTGATTTCCATTGTAGAAATGCCACGAGTGTGTTCGGCTGTTATATCTGCAAAAGGTGGCTACTTTGATGAGTCAAAAATTTAGATTAAATTTTGTTAAACAAAACGATTCCATGATTTCTTTTTTATCTCCAATTGTTTATTTGTTCTATGCTTTAATTTCAGAGTACATTGAGACATTAAACTGCGTAAATTTCAATAAAAACTGGAAAAATGGAGGTGTTCTAAAACTTTTGACCGGTAGTGTGTATATATATATATATATATATATATATATATATATATATATATATATATATATATGAGAACATAAGAAAGTCTACAGACAAGTTCTGGAGTCATGCATCAGAAATGAGAAAGTTTATGCCTGAATTTCTGACGATTTTAAGCAAATGGACATAAACCGCGGGTACGGTACACTTAAGAACATAAGAACGTAAGACAGTTTACAAAGGAGAGGAGGCCATTCGGCCCATCTTGCTCGTTTGGTTGTTAGTAGCTTATTGATCCCAGAATCTCATCAAGCAGCTTCTTGAAGGATCCCAGGGTGTCAGCTTCAACACCTTTTCTGGGGAGTTGGTTCCAGACTCCTACAATTCTCTGTTCTCTAATATATATAATCGTCTATTTGTTGTTATTCATATAGGAAGATAGGGCCCCAGAAGTGTTTTCCTAGGGCCCCGTGATAGATTAATCCGGCCCTGGTTGTGTCATTCAGATCTCATGGATTGGCTGCAGTCGATCGCTGTGGTTAAAGGGGAAGGAGTATAATGGGCAGTGTTGTGTTATACTCTACCATTACAAATTCTATCCCCGTCGGTGAGATGAGATGATGTTAAAAGCTCTAAAACCATGAATGAGCCCGGCTCTTTTGCATTGTGGTTGAGATGCCTCCTTGCGGTGCACTGGGTTGCCGGTTCATACCCAGCCTTCACCCTGTTAAATAAAGCAAAAAAAAAAATCTCAGTGACTTTTTTTTTTTTAGCTCTTGTGGTTTATAATATAAGAGAACCCCTCGATGGAATTATCATAACATTAACTGAAGTGTTTGTCGATTATAATACTGACATCACCATAATTAAGAAATGCTAAAAGAAATGGCAAATGTTTCAGCTAGAAGTCTTTTTTCAATAAAAATTGAATTCAATGACAAATATTTTGACTAGAAGTCACCATTCAATTAAATTCCCCATCCCCCTCACTGTCCTGGCTTGTGTAGTTCCAGGAGCTGCAGCTGGAGAGGGATACCATGCTGACTACCAACCGCAGCCTGGCTGAAGAGTCTCTCTCACTCCGCCCGCGGCTGGACAACGGCAAACTGCAGCTCGCTGGCAAATACCAGGAGCTGGAGCTGCTGTCGGCAAGCTGTCAGGAGAAGCAGGAGCGCGTTGGTAAGTCACGCAATAAACACTGTACTGAAAATGCAAGGTAAGCAGACAACTGAAAGAGCATCGCGGATCAGTGTTTCTCAACTAAAAGAATTGTGGATCAGTGTTTCTCAACTAAAAGAATCGTGGATCAGTGTTTCTCAACTAAAAGAATCGTGGATCAGTGTTTCTCAACTAAAAGAATCGTAGATCAGTGTTTTTCAACTAAAAGAATTGTGGTTCAGTGTTTCTTAACTAAAAGAATCGTGGATCAGTGTTTCTCAACTAAAAGAATCGTGGATCAGTGTTTCTCAACTAAAAGAATCGTGGATCAGTGTTTCTCAACTAAAAGCATCGCGGATCAGTGTTTCTCAACTAAAAGAATCGTGGATCACTGTTTCTCAACTAAAAGAATCGTGGATCAGTGTTTCTCAACTAAAAGAACCGTGGTTCAGTGTTTCTCAACTAAAAGAATCGTGGATCAGTGTTTCTCAACTAAAAGAATCGCGGATCAGTGTTTCTCAACTAAAAGAATCGTGGATCAGTGTTTCTCAACTAAAAGAATCGTGGATCAGTGTTTTCTGAACTACTCAGGGAGTTCAGGACCTCTCAGCTTGTTATTACAGTTTGTTGCTGTGTTTGTGTTAATTTCTACTGTGGTTATGTTTCATTGATGTCTTTACATTTAAAACAAAATCTCATACATTTCCTAAAGTATTTATAAATAATACTTAAATAATACTTATTTATTTATAAATGTTTAGCAGGTTGTCCATTAATTAGAAAATGTACGAGCGAAAGAAGGGGATTCCAAGTCCGGTTCCAAGCAGCTGATTGATCTCAGAACTTTGTCAAGCTGGGTCTTAAAGGATCCCAGTGATTCAGCCTCACAACATGACTAGGTAACCCATTCCATACCCTCACCACTCTCTGTGTGAAGAAGAGTCTCCTTCCCTCTGTCCAAAGTCTGTCTCCACTTAATTACCAGCTGTGTCCTCTGGTCCTGGTTTCTGTACTGCGCTTAAAGTATTGATTCTGGTTAAATTTATAAAATCCTTTTAAGATGCTAGAGATTAATCAAGTCCCCCCTAATTCTTCTTTGTTCTAGGCTAAACAGATTCAGTTCCTTATGGTTTATTATGATCACAGTATATTATTTTATAAATATTACAGGTGGGACGCTTTATTGGGAAGCTTTGGGAAAAGTAAAAATATCCTGAATAAGTGGCTGTTCCAATTAAACGAGAGGCAGTTGAGACAACTTTGTCACACTTTTTTGTTTCTAAATGAAAAGAAAAATAATTAAATCACATCACATCACATTATGATTAAATGTTAAATACATCATTTTTATTTTTTATTCTTAAACAAAATGAATCACTGTTTTTTATTTCTACATGAAACGAAAAAGAATGAAATCACATCTTCGCAACAACAGCCTGATAAACCACAGGGGACTCCAGCTCCTTCAAGAGTTTAATGTGGTTTATGCAAGTCACAGTGTAATCACGTACTCACTGCACTATGCAAACCTGTCTTGCTCTGAAAAGTGATCTCCATTCATCATTTGAAAATACTGTGTCCCAATTAAATGAAGTGACGTCCCAATTAAATAAATAAATAACATTGGGAAGAACTGTCTCCCAGAGTTGGGTCCCATTTAAGCAGCAATCCCGATTATCAATATCCCGATTATTATTTATTTCTTAGCAGACGCCCTTATCCAGAGCGAGTTACAATTGTTACAAGATATCACATTATTTTTACATACAATTACATTATTTTTTACACATTATTTTTACATACAATTACCCATTTATACAGTTGGGTTTTTACTGGAGCAATCTAGGTAAAGTACCTTGCTCAAGGATACAGCAGCAGTGTCCCCCACCTGGGATTGAACCCACAACCCTCCAGTCAAGAGTTCAGAGCCCTAACCACTACTCCACACTGCTACCAGAGCCCTGACCACTACTCCAAACTGCTGTAAGAGCCCTAACCACTACTCCACACTGCTGTTAGAGCCCTAACCACTAGGGCCCTGTCACAAAGACGGCCGGAGTGGGTGATGACGTCAGACCAGAGACCGGGAGCAACACAGAACAGACAGAGACTTGGGGGTTTGATGAAGCTGAGCGCGTGATCAGCTCAGCATTTAATAATTAACAGAACAGAAAATAAAAGGTTTAAACACAAAACACAGGACACGGCACTTGCGCCAAAATAAATAGACAAACAAAGCGAACTACACAGACAAACACGGTGAGCTTCTACTTTAACTTTACTTTTCTTTCTCCTTCTCCACACCCGTTCTCCACTCACCGAACACACAACCCGGTGAGTGAAAGCATGCAGCTTTATGCAGTTGTACCAAGACTTCGATTGCTAGTCAATCATTCAATTGGAATCTCGGTACAACTGCGTGAATAATTAAAGTGCAATTCCCGTGCTCACATATTATTACTTTTACTTGCGTGATGTGATGTGCCATCCTCGTGCCTAAATACAAATATACAATTTAAACACCGTGAAACACAGACCGCTTATATCCGTGTACCAATGTCTATACACCAACATTTACACACAACACGTAACATATAACATACACAGGGGGCACTTTGCCACATATACCCCCTTGTGCAAAGCACACATGGCCTCAATGGCCACCTCCCCCTCAGTCTTAAAGTCCCGGAAGAGGGAGAAGCAAGGTGTTTCTGGGGGTGGCCATGGTGGAATGTCCTCCACTCCCCACTTCTTCGTGGCTATAAGCTCCCTCTTCGGGGCTCCGCCACACACTATCCTGCCGCAAAGTGCGGCTGGGAAGCTGGTCTCCTGACCTCCCCCCTTCTTCATGGCGGCATTTCCCCTCCGTGGGGCTCCGACCACCACGATCTCCGGCAGCGAAACTGCTGCGAGGGGAGCGGGTCTCCTGACCTCCCCCCCTTTCTTCATGGCCGGCAGCTCCCCTTCATGGGGTTCTGGCCACAGTGTAGCAACCCCAGGCGAAGCAGGACCCTCGACGACCCCAGGCGAAGCAGGATCCCTGGCGACCCCAGGCGAAGCAGGATCCCTGGCGACCCCAGGCGACGGCAGCAGCAGCAGACCCTCGGGAGGCGACGGCAGCAGCAGCGGACCCTCGGGAGGCGACGGCAGCAGCAGCGGACCCTTGGGAGGCGGCGGCAGCAGCGGACCCTCGGGGCGGCGGCAGCAGCATCGGACCCTCGGGAGGCGGCGGCAGCAGCAGCGGATCCTCGGGAGGCGGCAGCAGCAGCGGACCCTCGGGAGGCGGGCTTCGGGAGAAGCCCCTGGCCATAGAGGCGGCAGCAGGAGCTCCACTTCTCCCTCGTACCCTCTACCCTGTGTGGAGCAAAAGGCAGCCCCAGGCGATGCGGGCGACAGGCAGCCCAAGCGTCTTGGAGGCGGCTGGCAACTCAAGGCGTCTTGAGGCGGCTGGCAACCCAAGCGTCTGGGCGGCTGGCAACCCAAGCGATCTTGGGCGGCTGGCAGCCCAAGCGATGCAAGGCAAGCATCCTTGGGCGGCGAGGCAGGCATCCTTGGGCGGCGAGGCAGGCATCCTTGGGCGGCGGGCAGGCATCCTTAGGCGAAGCGGGCAGGGAGTCAGGACAAGCTGGGGTGCGGGTTTAGGCCCTCTTCTCGGCCACTGCGGCCGAGGCGGTTCTTCCCATGCTTTCCTCAGCAGCCTATGCAAGGGCTGCTGAGGACCGCCAGCATCTAGTCCTGGTTTTTCTGGTGAAAGGAGAGGCAGCTCCTGCTCCTCTCCTCGTGACGGTGGGGGAAGTGATACCAGCAGGCATTCATCCTCTGCTGGTTGGGGAAGTGTTACCAGCAGGCATTCCTCCTCTGCTGGTGGGGGAAGTGATACCAGCAGGCATTTATCCTCTGCTGGTGTGGGAAGTGATACCAGCAGGCATTCATCCTCTGCTGGGGGGGTTGGCGGAGGCAGAGGCAGCTCCTGCTGCTCTGCTCCTGCCGGTGGAGGTGGCGGAGGCGTGTAGTCTCCTGCCGGTGAAGGTGGCGGAGGCAGAGGCAACTCCTGCTGCTCTGCTCCTGCCGATGGAGGTGGCGGAGGCAGAGGCAGCTCCTGCTGCTCTGCTCCTCCAGTGGAGGTGGGAGCGGCGTGTAGTCTCCTGGCGGCGGAGGTGGGAGAGGCGTGTAGTCTACCCGTGTTTCAGGGGACTGGTGTGGCCCTCCCTCTCTTGCAGGGGACTGGTGCGGCTCTGCCTCGGAAGGGGAGACCAGCAGGCATTCTCCCTCTGCTGGTGGGGGACTGTGACAGGCTGGCTGCAGGGAGGAACTCAGACCAGAACTAGAAACACACAGAGCAGACAGAGACTTGGGGTTTTGGTGAAGCTGAGCGTGATCGCTCAGCATTTAATAAACAAAATAATATAACACAAAAACAGGACACGGCACTTGCGCCAAAATAAATAGACGAACAAAAGCGGACTATCAATTAAACAAGCGGTGGGCGGACAGACACACAAACACGGTGAGTAAATAAATAAACAAGTATCGTGCTGGTCCTACAGCACGCAATAGCAATTGTTTTAAATATTACTCTCCTTCTCTCTCTCCCGTTCTCCACTCAACGAACACACCACCCGAGTGAGTGAAAACATGCAGCTTTATGCAGTTGTACCGAGACTTCGATTGCTAGTCAATCATTCAATTGGAATCTCGGTACAACTGCGTGAATTAATTAAAGTGCAATTCCCGTGCTCACATATTATTACTTTAACCAGCACGTGAAGTGATTTGTGCCCTCCTCGTGCCTAAATACAAATCTACATCTTTAAATCACACATGAAACACAGACCCGTCTATATCCCGTGTACCGATGACTATACACCAACATTTACACACAACACGTAACATATAATACACAGGGGGCACTTTGCCACATATACCCCCTTGTGCAAAGCACACATGGCCTCAATGGCCACCTCCCCCTCAGTCCCAAAGTCCCGGAAGAGGGGAAGCAAGTTGTTTCTGGGGGTGGCCATGGTGGAATGTCCGGCACCCCAATTCTTCGTGGCTGGCAGCTCCCTCTTCCGGGGCTTCAGCCACACTATCTCCTGCCGAAAGTGCAGCTGGGGAGCTGGTCTCCTGACCTCCCCCTTCTTCATGGCCGGCAGTTCCCCTCCGTGGGGCTCCGACCACACAATCTCCGGCAGCGAAACTGCTGCGGGGAAGCTGGTCTCCTGACCTCCCCTTCTTCATGGCGGCAGTTCCCCTCCGTGGGGCTCCAGCCACCCAATTTCCGGCAGCGAAACTGCTGCGGGGAGCTGGTCTCCTGACCTCCCCCTTCTTTGTGGCCGCCAGCTCCCCTCCGTGGGGCTCCGGCCACCGTGTTTCCTGCCACGGAAATGCGACTGGGGAAGCTGGTCTCCTGACCTCCCCCTTTCTTCATGGCGGCAGCTCCCCTTCATGGAGCTCCGGCCACAGTGTAGCGACCCGAGGCAAAGCAGAGGCCCGGCGACCCAGGCGGGCAGGATCCCTGGCGACCCCAGGTGGCGGCAGCAGCAGCGGACCCTCGGGGCGGCGGCAGCAGCAGCGGACCCTCGGGAGGCGAACTTCGAGGGGAGCCCCTGGCCATAGAGGCGGCAGCAGGAGCTCCACTTCTCCCTCGCACCCTGCACCCTGTGTGGAGCAAAGGCAGCCCCAGGCGATGCGGAGCGACATGCAGCCCCAGGCGTCGCGGAGGCTGGCAACCCCAGGCGATGCGGAGCGGCTGGCAACCCCAGGCGATCGCGGAGCGGCTGGCAACCCAAGCGATGCGGAGCGGCTGGCAACCCCAAGCGATCGCGGAGCGGCTGGCAACCCCAGGTGATGCAAGGCAAGCATCCTTGGGCGGCGAGGCAAGCATCCTTAGGCGAGCGAGGCAGGCATCCTTGGGCGGCGAGGCAGGCATCCTTGGGCGGCGAGGCAGGCATCCTTGGGCGGCGAGGCAGGCATCCTTGGGCGGCGAGGCAGGCATCCTTGGGCAGCGAGGCAGGCATCCTTGGGCGCAGCGAGGCAGGCAGTCAGGACAAGCTGGGGTGCGGGTTTTGGCCCTCTTCTCGGCCACTGCGGCCGGGCGGTTCTTCCCCATACTTTCCTCAGCAGCCTACGCAGGGCTGCTGAGGACCGCCAGCATCTAGTCCTGGTCCTTCTGGTGACGGAGAGGCAGCTCCTGCTCCTCTCCTTGTGACGGTGGAAGTGATACCAGCAGGCATTCATCCTCTGCTGGTGGGGAAGTGATACCAGCAGGCATTCATCCTCTGCTGGTGGGGAAGTGATACCAGCAGACATTCCTCCTCTGCTGGTGGGGTTGGCGGAGGCAGAGGCAGCTCCTGCTGCTCTGCTCCTGCCGATGGAGGTGGCGGAGGCAGAGGCAGCTCCTGCTGCTCTGCTCCTGCCAATGGAGGTGGCGGAGGCAGAGGCAGCTCCTGCTGCTCTGCTCCTGCCAGTGAAGGTGGCGGAGGCAGAGGCAGCTCCTGCTGCTCTGCTCCTGCCGGTGAAGGTGGCGGAGGCAGAGGCAGCTCCTGCTGCTCTGCTCCTGCCAGTGGAGGTGGGAGCGGCGTGTAGTCTCTTGGCGGCGGAGGTGGGAGAGGCGTGTAGTCTACCCTTGTTTCAGGGGACTGGTGCGGCCCCTCTCTTGTAGGGGACTGGTGCGGCTCCGCCTCGGAAGGGGAGACCAGCAGGCATTTTCCCTCTGCTGGTGGGGGACCCAGCAGGCATTCACCCTCTGCTGGTGGACAGGGACCCAGCAGGCATTCACCCTCTGCTGGTGGACAGGGACCCAGCAGGCATTCACCCTCTGCTGGTGGACAGGGACCCAGCAGGCATTCACCCTCTGCTGGTGGACAGGGACCCAGCAGGCATTCACCCTCTGCTGGTGGACAGGGACCCAGCAGGCATTCACCCTCTGCTGGTGGAGGAGGCAGAGGCAGCTCCTGCTGCTCTGCTCCTGGCGGTGGAGGTGGCGGAGGCAGAGACAGCTCCTGCTGCTCTGCTCCTGCCAATGGAGGTGGCAGGCGGGACCAGCAGGAATTCACCCTCTGCTGGTGGAGGTGGGAGCTGCAAGCAGTCCTCCCATGGCAATGGAGGTGGAACCAGTAGGAATTCACCCTCTGCTGGTGGAGACTGGGGCTGTGGACGCTCTACCTTCCCCTTCTTGGGCCGTGGGCGCACCGACTCCTCCCTCTTGGGCTGTGGACGCACCGACTCCTCCCTTTTGGGCTGTGGACGCACCGACTCCTCCCTCTTGGGCTGTGGACGCACCGACTCCTCCCTCTTGGGCTGTGGACGACCGACTCCTCCCATTCAGGCGTAGGGACGTTCGGGCTCCTCCCACTCAGGCGTAGGACGTTCGGGCTCCTCCCACTCAGGCGTGGGACGTTCGGGCTCCTCCCACTCAGGCGTGGGACGTTCGGGCTCCTCCCACTCAGGCGTAGGGCGTTCGAGCTCCTCCCGCTTGGGCTGTGGACACTCAGGCTCCTCCCACTTGGGCTGTGGACACTCAGCCTTCCTCTTCCCTTTCCCCTTCTCTGCCTCCTCCTCACCTTCCTCTCCTGGGCCAGTTCCTCCTCTCCCTCTTGGTAGGGGCAGCGCACCACCGGGTGCCCGAACTCCCCACAGGCAAGGCACCAGCCTTGGTCCTCTAGACCACCGAGGAGGACCTCCAGATCCTGGCAGCCATCTCTCCAGTTCCAGCCTTCCATTTTTCTTGTTTTTGTTGTTGTTGTTGTTGGGTTTTTTGTTTTTTAAACAAATTGCGGTTCCTGCTCTGGCCTGAGTCCTGGAGGCGCTGTTATCCCGTTCTGACACCACGTGTGACAGGCTGGCTGCAGGGAGGAACTCAGACCAGAACTAGAAACACACAGAGCAGACAGAGACTTGGGGTTTTGGTGAAGCTGAGCGCGTGATCGCGCTCAGCATTTAATAAACAAAATAATATAACACAAAAACAGGACACGGCACTTGCGCCAAAATAAATAGACGAACAAAAACGGACTATCAATTAAACAAACGGTGGACGGACAGACACACAAACACGGTGAGTAAATAAATAAACAAGTATCGTGCTGGTCCTACAGCACGCAATAGCAATTGTTTTAAATATTACTCTCCTTCTCTCTCTCCCGTTCTCCACTCAACGAACACACCACCCCGAGTGAGTGAAAACATGCAGCTTTTATGCAGTTGTACCGAGACTCGATTGCTAGTCAATCATTCAATTGGAATCTCGGTACAACTGCACGTGAATTAATTAAAGTGCAATTCCCCGTACTCACATATTATTACTTTAACCAGCACGTGAAGTGATTTGTGCCCTCCTCGTGCCTAAATACAAATCTACATCTTTAAATCACACGTGAAACACAGACCCGTCTATATCCCGTGTACCGATGACTATACACCAACATTTACACACAACACGTAACATATAATACACAGGGGGGGGCACTTTGCCACAGGGACCCAGCAGGCCTTCACCCTCTGCTGGTGGACAGGGACCCAGCAGGCATTCACCCTCTGCTGGTGGACAGGGACCCAGCAGGCATTCACCCTCTGCTGGTGGACAGGGACCCAGCAGGCATTCACCCTCTGCTGGTGGAGGAGGCAGAGGCATGTAGTCTCCTGCCGGTGAAGGTGGCGGAGGCAGAGGCAGCTCCTGCTGCTCTGCTCCTGCCGATGGAGGTGGCGGAGGCAGAGGCAGCTCCTGCTGCTCTGGTGGGAGCGGCGTGTAGTCTCCTGGCGGCGGAGGTGGGAGCGGCGTGTAGTCTACCCTTGTTTCAGGGGACTGGTGCGGCCCTCCCTCTCTTGCAGGGGACTGGTGCGGCTCTGCCTCGGAAGGGGAGACCAGCAGGCATTCTTCCTCTGCTGGTGGTGATGGTGGAGGCAGAGGCAGCTCCGGCTCCTCTCCTCGTGATGGTGGGGGAAGTGATACCAGCAGGCATTCATCCTCTGCTGGTGGAAGTGGGGACAGCAGGTATTCTCCCTCTGCTGGTGGAAGTGGGGACAGCAGGCATTCTTGCTCTGCTGGTGAAGGTGGGAACAGCTGCCGCTCAGGCTTTGGATTCCCGCGGTCCCCCCGTCTGGGCGCTGGACGCTCGCGGTCCCCCCGTCTGGGCGCTAGTTCCTCCTCTTCATACTGCGTGGGGCATATGGCTAACGTGTGCCCATAAGCCCCACAGCCAGGGCATACCTCTGCCGCGAGGTTCTTTAAAAAAAACCTCCCAGCCATCATCCCCGACCTCCTCCTGCTGTTGCTGCGGTTGCTGTTGTTGCTGCTGCAGCTTTCCTTTCCTCCTCTTCCTACTCCTCCTCCCTACCATCCTCTCCTGGGCCGGTTCCACCCCTATTGCAGGGGACTGGTGCGGTGCACCCTGTATTGCAGGGGATTGGTGCGGCGCTCCCTCTAGCTCGGAAGGCGAACCCAGCAATGGCTCCTCTCCCGGTATTGGAAGCTCATGCTCCCCCCGTCTGGGCACTGGCGAGCTGGCATAGGGGCATCCCGACCAGTCGTGTCCCCCTTCCTCACATCGCCCGCACCAGCTCGGTGGCACCTCGGAGCAGTTCCTCCAGCGGTGATCCACCTTTCCGCACCAGGTGCACCAGGGGAACAGGTTCTCTGGCTCCTCTGGCCGCTGTTGCAGTTGTTGCTGGGGCGGTGGGAGCAGCAGTCTACCTCCCCCTGCTGGTGGTGTAGACTGAGGCGACCCCTGCTCCTCCCTCTCCTGATGGACAGGGCAGCGGGCCACGTAGTGCTCACCTCCGCAGATGGGGCATAGTTGGGGTAGCTGTCCGAGGGGGTACCAGGGGCAGTTGGTTCTGGAATGCCCAGGCTCAGCGCAGCAGTAACACCCGGGCTGCTGTTCCTCCGGCTGGTGTTGTGGCTGCTGCCTTCTGCCGTTCTTTCCCATCTTTTTTATATATATATATTTTTTTTTAATTTATTTTAAACAAACAGTACTCCTCCTGGCCTGAGTCTTGGAGACGCTGTGGTCCCGGTTCTGACACCACGTGTCACAAAGACGGCCGGAGTGGGTGATGACGTCAGACCAGAGACCGGGAGCAACACAGAACAGACAGAGACTTGGGGTTTTGATGAAGCTGAGCGTGATCGCTCAGCATTTAATAATTAACAGAACAGAAAATAAAAGGTTTAAACACAAAAACACAGGACACGGCACTTGCGCCAAAATAAATAGACAAACAAAACGAACTACACAGACAAACACGGTGAGCTTCTACTTTAACTTTACTTTTCTTTCTCCTTCTCCACACCCGTTCTCCACTCACCGAACACACAACCCCGAGTGAGTGAAAACATGCAGCTTTTATGCAGTTGTACCAAGACTCGATTGCTAGTCAATCATTCAATTGGAATCTCGGTACAACTGCACGTGAATTAATTAAAGTGCAATTCCCCGTGCTCACATATTATTACTTTTTACTTGCACGTGATGTGATGTGCCATCCTCATGCCTAAATACAAATATACAATTTAAACACACGTGAAACACAGACCCGCTTATATCCCGTGTACCAATGTCTATACACCAACATTTACATACAACACGTAACATATAACATACACAGGGGGGGCACTTTGCCACAGGCCCTCATAATAAACAAGTGCCTGCCCATACACAGGTCCTCATAATAAACAAGTGCCTGCCCAAAATGCAATCCGAGACGAATATAGACTAGGAGTGTGTGATAAAAGTCTGATGAAGATTCACAATCAAGGCAGTGATCGTGTTCATCATGTAGAGAACAGACAGACAGAGAAACTTACAGACAGAAGGTAGATGTCATATACTCAGTTGTTGCAAATACTCAGATGTTGTGCATTTTATTTTTAGATAACTATGTTAAGGAGTTCAGCAACTGCTCTTCAGTTCTAGTTGCCTGCGATAGATGTAACATATATTTCATTTAACCAGGGTCTTAATATAAGCAAGCTTTAAAACTGAGAAGTGGCGGAAAAAGCCAGCCTTGGTCTCTCCGCCCACTCCCGGTGTAGCCCCTTATCAAGAAGGAGGGCACTTCCTGCCCAACACACACTTACCCACAGTCACCAGGCACAATGAAAATGGCACCATGTGCAGTCTTTACACTCTAGCGGAGTGGAATTCTCTGCATTACTACTAAAATGACCCGTCTGAAATGACAAATGTACATTTAGTTTGCTGGACACCCCCACAGATAATGCCAAGAAAGGATATCCAGTACAGTGGAATCCAGCCAACATCCAGACCAAATTGTCTGGAATCTGGCATGATTCGTAAGTGCCTAAAATCCATAAATCTGACTGCAGTCTGGCACCAAGTCATATGATTTTTCTTTTCTAAGTTTGGAATAATGAAGTAAATACACACGTGTCCCGTGGCTGTGGTACATTTTCAATAAACCACTTGGTTTCATAATGGAGAAAGTAAAGTACAAATGAAACCAGTCATTGAGTTACAGGGTGTACCTGGACAGTACTTTCACTGTGTGTACTGTGATAGACTATGTGATAGAAGTGTTCAAATAGTTTTATACCTTTATTGCTTTTGAGGTACGGTATTGGATTTTATAGTATTCTGTGAACCAGCACACTGTATAATCCGGCACAATTTTCCAGCCCCATGCAATGCCGGATTAGACAGGTTTTACTGTCTCTGGTTTCATTCTACAGACCTTGGTATTGACCATGGATATTAATGAATTATAGTAACAAGCTATTTTTTTATTACAGTTTTTAAATATGGAAGTTGTTTCCCATTTTGCTTCCACAGGGTGTATTTGCAGAACTTGTCTATTGCCATATTGCCATTTTTTCCATGTGTATCAAATCTGATTAATCTTCAGTATATTGTTTAGCTCAGTTCATTTCTTCAAATATACCCTATGGTAGTTCCATTAATCGTGATCATTTTTAGCTGATAATTGATATTTAAAACATCGATATTGTCCAATCCTGCTCAACAAAATGTTGTCTTGTGTTTACCCTAACCCTACAGGGAGCCTACACAGTAAAAGCTCTACTTACAGTTCACAGGAATATCAACAGCAACTATGTTTGACAAATGTTTTACCAAGTGAATTTGGGCCCTTGGTCATGAATCAACTGGGCAATACATTTCTGAACATTTACTCAGGAGTGTTCGCCAGGAGAAAGAGAATGTCTCTTCTAAGGATCCCTGTGTATCCAGATCACCTGTTATGTATATAACTCAGGCACACACACAGTGTTAAGTAACTGCTGAAGTACTTTATTCTTTACAGCCGGAGTGAGTTTTTATTTCTTTTTAATTAACATATACAGCTCTGGCGCTCACTGGCTAATTCAAGAACAACTAACTTACTCCCAGCATGCTTTGGTATTTAAAGGTGTAGTAACATATTACTATTAAAGGTTATATTTAAGCAATAGGAGGCTGTGTGGTCCAGTGGTTAAAGAAAAGGTTTTGTAACCAGGAGGTCCCCGGTTCAAATCCCACCTCAGCCACTGACCACCTCCCACCTAACCCTAACCCTAACCCTAACCACTGACTCATTGTGTGACCCTGAGCAAGTCACTTAACCTCCTTGTGCTCCGTCTTTCGGGTGAGACGTAATTGTAAGTGACTCTGCAGCTGATGCATAGTTCACACACCCTAGTCTCTGTAAATCGCCTTGGATAAAGGTGTCTGCTAAATAAATAAACAATAACTGATTGGCAAACATTTAACCTAGTCTATTAAGAACAGACACAGCAGCTCCCTCCTGCAACACACACAACGCTGCTCATTTCAATCATAGCATTGTTGCGGGATGGACTGTGGCTACACTGTAATGTTTAGAAGTAAGAATCTGTATTGCTGCGGTATGGACAACTTGGGATAGCCAAGGTAAAGTCATGAGTTTCTTGTAAAAATGGCAGGGGGTTCTGGAACCCTAGATGGTATCTAATACCCCTTCACCACTGGCACATCCGACCGGTGAGGGCTCGGCACGGTACAAGTACAGGTGGTTCTTCACTGGCTTTTTGTCGAGCCGAGCGAGAACCAAACCGTGAAACTCTGGCCTCACAGGACATCTGAATCTGGCTGTGTGGCAATGTGGTCACGCCCTTGTGCATAGTTTGTTTATATGTTACGTGTTGTGTGTAAAGGTTGGTGTATAGGCATTGGTACACGGGATATAAGCGGGTCTGTGTTTCACGTGTGTTTAAAAATGTATAATTGTATTTAGGCACGAGGATGGCACATCACTTCACGTGCAGTTAAAGTATGTAATATGTGAGCACGGGGTTGCACTTAATTAATTCACGTGCTGGGATTCAAGTGAATAATTAATTAGTAATTGAATCCCAGCACAACAGTATATATAGATGCACGTTTCACTCACTCAGGGTTGTGTGTTCGGTGAGTGGAGAACGGGTGTGGAGAAGGAGGTAAAATAAAATAGAATAAAAGAATAATAATAATAACTGTTTGACTCACCGTGTTTGTTTGTCTGTTCGTTTTTGTTTACCTGTTTATTTTGGCCGCAAGTGCCGTGTCCTGTTTTTGTGTTCTCTTATTTTGTTTATTAAATGCTGAGCACAACCAAGTGCTCAGCTTCACCAACCTCACTGTCTCTGCCTGTTCTGTGTTGCTCCCGGTCTCTGGTCTGACGTCACCCACTACAGCCGTCTTTGTGACACGTGGTGTCCTGCGTGGGATTATCAGCGCCTCCTAGACTCAGACCAGAGCAGGAGTACCGTGTGTTTTTTTTTGGAAAGAAAAAAAAAAAAAAATGGATTTTTTTTTTTGGAGAAATGGAGGGAGGAAAGACGCTAGAGAGGAAGCAACAGCAGCACCCATCCTGCAGGCCAGTGACAGAGGAGGTGATCGACTGGCTGCTGGATCAGGAGAAGCAAGGGGGGCCCAGAGTGACATCAGCGCAGCAGTTGCAGGCGGTGTTAAAAAGGTGCCCTGCACCGCTACTAGCAAGGCTGTTGTCCTCTAGCCCAAGGGAGGAGCCCAACGTCCTACACCTGAGTGGGAGGAGCCCAACGTCCTACGGCTGAGTGGGAGGAGCCCGAACGTCCTACGCCTGAGTGGGAGGAGCCCGAACGTCCTACGCCTGAGTGGGAGGAGCCCGAACGTCCTACGCCTGAGTGGGAGGAGCCCGAACGTCCTACACCTGAGTGGGGGGAGCCCGAACGTCCACAGCCCAAGAGGGAGGAGTCGGTGCGTCCACAGCCCAAAAGGGAGGAGTCGGTGCGTCCACAGCCCAAAAGGGAGGAGTCGGTGCGTCCACAGCCCAAAGAGGGGGGAGTCGGTGCTTCCATAGCCCAAGAGGGGGAAGTCGGTGCTTCCACAGCCCTAGGACCCAAGCTGCCAGCAGAGGGAGAATGCCTGCTGGTTCCATCTCCACCAGCAGAGGAAGAATGTCTGCTGTCCCCGTGTCCACCAGCAGAGGAAGAATTCCTGCTGTCCCCGTGTCCACCAGCAGAGGGTGAATGCCTGCTGGGTTCCCATCCACCAGCAGAGTGTGAACGTCTGCTGGTGTGACTTCCCCCACCGTCTCCACCCGGAGGAGAGGAACAGGAGCTGCCTCTGCCTCCACCACAGTCCCCTGCAAGAGCGGGAGAGCCGCACCAGTCCCCTGCAAGAGAGGCGGAGCCGCACCAGTCCCCTGCAACAGTAGGAGACCACACGCTGCTCGCACCTCCGTCGTCAGGAGACTACACGCTGCTCGCACCTCCATCGCCAGGAGACTACACGCTGCTCCCACCTCCACTGCCTTCGCCACCAGGAGGAGAGCAGCAGGAGCTGCCACTGCCTCCGCCACCTCCAAGAGCAGAGCAGCAGGAGCTGCCTCTGCCTCCACCGCAAGGAGCAGAGCAGCAGGAGCTGCCTCTGCCTCCTCCACCAGCAGAGGGTGAGTACCTGCTGGTTCCGCCTCCACCGTTGTGGGAGGACTGCTTGCCCCTCCCACCTCCACCAGCAGAGGGTGAATACCTGATGGTTCCGCCTTCATTGTCGTGGGAGGACTGCTTGCCCCTCCCACCTCCACCAGCAGAGGGTGAATACCTGCTGGTTCTGCCTTCATTGTCATGGGAGGACTACTTGCCCCTCCCACCTCCACCAGCAGAGGGTGAATACCTGCTGGTTCCGCCTTCATTGTCGGGGGAGGACTGCTTGCCCCTCCCACCTCCACCAGCAGAGGGTGAATACCTGCTGGTTCCGCCTTCCCCAACATGGGAGGACTGCTTGCTGCTTCCACCTCCACCACAAGAGGAGCTGCAGCGGAGTTTCGCTTCGCCCAAGGATGCCAGCTTCGCTTCGCCCAAGGATGCCAGCCTCGCTTCACCCAAGGATGCCAGCCTTGAATCGCCTGGGGCTGCCTGGTGCTCCGCATCGCCTGGGGCTGCCTGTTGCTCTGCATCGTCTGGGGCTGCCTGTTGCTCCGCATCGCAGCAGGAAGTACTGTGGCCGGAACCCCACCAAGGGGAGCTGCCGGCCACAAAGAAGGGGGAGGAGGTCAGACCTGCTCCCACTGCAGCACTTTCGCTGCCGGAAATCGTGGGGGAGGTCAGGAGACCTGCTCCCACTGCAGCACTTTCGCTGCCGGAGATCGTGGGGGAGGTCAGGAGACCTGCTCCCACTGCAGCTCTTGGGCTGCAGGAGATACTGTGGCCGGAGCCCCGGAAGAGAGAGCTACCGGCTACAAAGACAGGGGGAGAGGTCAGGAGACCACTTTCCCCAGCAGCAGTTTCGCTGCAGGAGTGGACCAGCATGCTGTCAGCCGTGCCACTACCGGCAGGGGTGCTGACAGCATTGCCAGCCATGGGCCCACTGAAGCCTCCCTTCCCAGCCCGAGACTTTGTCCTGGACTTTTGGGCTTTTAAGGGGGGAGGTGGCCGTTGAGGCCATGTGTGCTGCGCACAAGGGGGGGTATATGTGGCAATGTGGCCACGCCCTTGTGCGTAGTTTGTTTATATGTTACGTGTTGTTTGTAAAGGTTGGTGTATAGGCATTGGTACACGGGATATAAGCGGGTCTGTGTTTCACGTGTGTTTAAAAATGTATAATTTTATTTAGGCACGAGGATGGCACATCACTTCACGTGCAGTTAAAGTATGTAATATGTGAGCACGAGGTTGCACTTAATTAATTCACGTGCTGGGATTCAAGTGAATAATTAATTAGTAATTGAATCCCAGCACAACAGTATATATAGATGCACGTTTCACTCACTCAGGGTTGTGTGTTCGGTGAGTGGAGAACGGGTGTGGAGAAGGAGGTAAAATAAAATAGAATAAAAAGAATAATAATAATAACTGTTTGACTCACCGTGTTTGTTTGTCTGTTCGTTTTTGTTTACCTGTTTATTTTGGCCGCAAGTGCCGTGTCCTGTTTTGTGTTCTCTTATTTTGTTTATTAAATGCTGAGCACAACCAAGTGCTCAGCTTCACCAACCTCACTGTCTCTGTCTGTTCTGTGTTGCTCCCGGTCTCTGGTCTGACGTCACCCACTACAGCCGTCTTTGTGACAGGCTGCGAGACGGTTTTGCACTACTTAGCATACAGTTTTGCACTTCCTTACAGATGGTTTTGCACTTCCTTGCAGACGGTTTTGCACTTGATTGTAGAGGGTTTTGCACTTGATTGCAGATGGTTTTGCACTTTCTTGCAGGTGGTTTTGCACTTCCTTGCAGACAGTTTTGCACCTCCTTTGCAGACGGTTTTGCACTTCTCAGCATACGGTTTTGCACTTCTTTGCAGATGATTTTGCACTTGATTGCAGGTGGTTTTGCACTTCCTTGCAGATGGTTTTGCACTTGATTGCAGACGGTTTTGCACTTGATTGCAGACGGTTTTGCACTTGATTGCAGACGGTTTTGCACTTCCTTGGAGACGGTTTTGCACTTACTTGGAGACGGTTTTGCACTTCCTTGGAGACGGTTTTGCACTTCCTTGCAACTTTATTTAATATTGTTTAGTACCAGGTGTGGTTTAAAGTACACATAGCTAACAAAATAATAACATCATTCCAGTAAATCTTATTTAATATGTATTCCCATCACTTCATGGATCTCATATTTTCTTATATGAAAGAGGCAGGTATTATGTGAAATGTGTATTTGATTTTTTGAATGGTATTGGAATGTATCTTGCACTCTTTGCTGTGCTTGTTTTTTAGACAATGACTCTTACTGAGCAAATTTTTTTAATGTATATTTCTCTAGAAAACAAATAAAAGAAATACAAACTATGCATTCTAAATGTTTGCCATGTACTGTCTTTAAAAGAACCGGGAATCTCAGAGCCAGACACGCTGGCTCTCCTCTGAGTACCAGCCACTGCTTTTTTACTGTCACGTGTTTTCAATGGCAACTTAATTACTTCATGCCACTTCAGGAAGTTGACCGGAATTGTAGCACTGATGCATCTGCAAGGAGCGTTCAATAATTATTCATCTATAACAGCTACAAATAAATTGCGATTAAAAAATCTAATTCACCTTAATGTGTGCATCTTTCATATAGGAAAATCTGAAACCAACAAAATGTTAGCAATATACAATATGTATTAGGTATGTTTTGCTATGTGTGTCTGTAAAAGGGTGGTGGGTAGTTCACTGACACACAGGAGACACAAAGGTGATTTGGGAACACCGCACAGGTGCCCAGTTTTATTATGGGAGCGTAATTTCTTTTCAGCCCGCAGAGGGCGCTGTTGTCTGTGGTCTGTCTTACCATCGATGGTACAGACAGAGCCACAACTATACCGGGAGCGGTACAGAGTACAGGTGCTCAAACACAGGCATAATCAAAAGGCGAATGGAACAGGGAAAATAAAGCACAATAAACAAAACTACTAAATAAAAGGTGCTGCGTTCGACAGCTTTCCCCAACCGTCGCTACCCGCACGGCCCGGGTCTCCGTCCTACACTAGCTGCTCCCTCAGCCTGCTATACAAATACTTAAGGGGTCTGCCCACGGTTTCCCCCGCTACCACTATTTTTCTTTTGGGTTTCTTTTTCATTTTTTGATTTTTTTCCCAGCCGTTCCCGGTCCTGGACCAGAGCTTCCGCACGCTCCGCACGTCTTAGAAGGGCAGACCTGAGGGAACAACAGAATATTATTTTATAGTGCCAGCAATCCCCCCAAGACCTGCCTCTCAGCCACTCAGTGAGAAGAAAAGCCCGCACACCCACTCTCCCACCTCTCCGTGTCACTGCCATGACTGACAGGCGAATATTGACGGGCTGCTGCCCTCTTCCTGCAGCACTTCGAACACATCAGAAGAGTCAGTACAGGTCTCCCCCTGTTACATATCCTCCCCCTCAGAATGGCACCACCGGTCCATTCGAAAATCCTACATCCCCATGCCTTCCCGAGAGAAAAAATCTGCGTTTTAATGCAGCTTTCCTGCTCGGTGGACAACCCTGAAGGCATAGGGCTGCAGGGCCAAGTACCACCGTGTGATTCTGGCATTGCTATCCTTCATCCGGTGAAGCCATGCTAAGGGGGCATGATCTGTAACCAGGGTGAAGTGTCGCCCCAGGAGGTAGTACCAGAGTGACTCGACTGCCCATTTTACTGCGAGACACTCCTTCTCGATGGTACTATAGTTCTTTTCACGGGGAAGGAGCTTCCTGCTGATGTACAGGACCAGGTGCTCACTTCCCCGCACCTCCTGAGAAAACACTGCCCCGAGACCTGTCTCTGACGCATCCGTCTGCAGGGTGAACCTCTTACCGAAATCCGGACTGCATAGCACTGGCTTACTACACAGTCTCCGCTTCAGAGCGAGAAAGGCCCTCTGGCACGGCTCTGTCCACTGAACCGTATTTGGGGCAGCCTTCCTGGTGAGGTCTGTCAAGGGAGTAGCAAGCGTGGCGAACCTCGGGATGAACTTCCTGTAATAGCCCGCTAGTCCCAAGAAAGAGTGCACCTGGGTTTTGGTTGTAGGGACCGGCCAGTCAGCCAAGGCTTTCACCTTAGCAATCAGCGGTCTCATCTGGCCACCCCCTACTCGATACCCGAAATACTCCGACTCAGTCTTCCCAATGGCACATTTCCTTGGGTTAGCAGTGAGCCCAGCCTCCCGCAAGGATTGCAATACCGCCGCTACCTTACACAGATGACTCGGCCAATCCACACTGTGGATAAACACGTCATCTATGTAAGCAGCAGCGTACTGCTGATGGCGTCGCAAAACACGATCCATCATCCGCTGGAAAGTGGCTGGTGCTCCGTGCAACCCAAAGGGCATGGTCCTAAATTGATACAACCCGAAGGGAGTCGAAAACGCCGTCCTCTCTCTGGATTCTGGGGTCAGGGGTATCTGCCAGTACCCCTTCGCTAAATCCAGTCTCGTTATAAAATGAGCCGTACCCAGACGCTCCAGCAACTCATCTACCCGGGGCATGGGATAAGCATCAAACCTCGATTTCTCATTAACTCGCCTGAAGTCAATGCAAAATCGAGTGGACCCGTCTGGCTTATCCACTAAAACAACCGGACTGTTCCAGTCACTTTGGGACTCTCCTATTACCCCCAGTTGAAGCATTTCATCAATTTCCATCTTTATTACCTGTCTTTTACGTTCAGGTATACGGTATGGCCTCTGACGAACTGGCACCCCCGGCTCAATGTCAATGTGATGATGGGCTACTCGAGTTTCCCCCGGGACGGGAGAAAACACATCAGGAAATTCCATCACCAGAGCTCGAGCCTGACCCCTCTGTGCTGGTGTCAGATTCTCCACAATCTGTACCGCCCCTTCTCTCCCTAGCACAGAAAGATCAGGTCCCAGATCTGGGACGTCATCTGCTTGCGCCACTACCAATGCCTCCGGTTGCAGCCAGGGCTTCAAGAGGTTTATATGATAAATGTGTTTCTCTCTCCGTCGCTCTGGCTGGCCGATCTCATAGTCCACCTTCCCAACCCGGCGTGTAACCTCAAACGGTCCTTGCCACTTAGCCAGAAGTTTCGACTCAGAACTGGGTAATAATAGAAGTACTTTATCCCCTGGCTCAAATGTGCGTAACCGGGCTCCTCTGTTGTACTGTGTCTCCTGTCTGTGCTGAGCCTGCAGCAAGTTGTCATGTGCCCATTTTCCTACAGACTCAAGACGTTTGCGCAGGTCCAACACATACCGGACTGTATTGGTCGAATTATCCTGCTGTTCCTCCCACATCTCTCTGACCAGATCGAGCACACCCCGGGGTCTTCGCCCATACAACAGCTTGAATGGCGAAAAGCCCGTGGAAGCCTGGGGTACCTCTCTGATCGCAAAGAGAAGGGGAGGAATCAGCTGGTCCCAGTAACGCACATCACTACGAATAAATCTGCGCAACATGTTCTTAAGGGTCTTATTAAAGCGCTCCACAAGACCATCGGTCTGAGGATGAAACACCGAGGTCCTAATGGTCTTAATCCCCAAAAGTTTACATGTTCAGCGGATTAGCGGGACATAAAGTTGGTGCCTTGGTCGGTCAGTATCTCCCTGGGGATCCCCACCGGGAGAAAACCTTCACGAGCTTGTTGGCAACAGACTTAGTGGACATAGATCGGAGGGAATGGCCTCTGGATAACGCGTCGCGTAATCCAAAATAACCAATAGGTGTGTGTATCCCGCCGCACTCCTTTCCAATGGCCCCGCTATGTCCATCCCAATACGCTCAAACGGAGCTTCCACTAGGGGCAACGGCACCAGTAGTGCTCGTGGGACGGTTCTAGGGCTAGCTTTCTGACACTCCCCACATCGTTCACAAAACCGTCTGACGTCACCATCCAACCCCAGCCAATAGAACCGTGTCACAAGCCTCGCTTTGGTTTTGTCCCTTCCTAAATGACCAGACAGGGGAATAGCGTGAGCAAGCTGCAGCAAATCCTCCTTAAAGGGCTGAGGAATGAGCAACTGATGACGCACCTCCCCCGTCTGGGGTAATTTTTCAACACGGTACAGAAGGTCTCGATTAATTTCAAAGTGAGGGTACGTGGCGGCGCGTCTGGGCTTGACCACACAATCATTAACCACCGCTGCTTGGTCAAAGAGCCTGCCCAGCACGTCGTCACGCCCTTGCTCGAGTCGGAAGTCACAGGAACGAGCTAAAAAATCAGCTCCCATGGCTTCCAGCTCGGGGTCGGGTCGGTCCGGAGCGGAGGCAGCCGAGCCAGACCCCTGTGCTGGCTCCACAGCCTCCCCCCCCGACTCTTCACCAACCGCCCCCACCTGAAACCTCTCAGACTCCTTCCATTGCCAACCCTCATTCTTAGCGGCCCGACGTTCCCGTTTAGTTTTTCGGGGTCTAAATCTATGGCAAAACCAAGTCGGGTCACGGAAGGGGAAGATTTCTCCAATTACTTCCTCCTTCTTAGCCAATAGGGAAGACGGGCTGTCAGAGCAGTTAACCAATCCTTAAACTGCCCACAGTCCCGACCCAGAACTACTGGTACTGGCAATCGAGGACACAATCCTACATGCACCTGCGTCACCTGCTGGCCAATAGTTAGATTCACACTGATCTTGGGATAGGAGCGTACATCCCCATGAATACATTTAATATGCACCTGTCCCAATAACTGTTTATGCCCCGGTGAGATTAGGCTATCCTGTATTAGGGACTGACCACACCCTGAATCCAGGAACGCCTGGGTTTTTGTACCATCCACTGCCACAGGAATAACAAAACCCGTCTGCTGAAGTGACTGAGGTAATTGAACAGGCTTACCTGGTCGGCTGAGGTCACACTCCATCACGGGGCAATCCCGCGCGAGGTGGCCCACCTCCCGGCACGTCCAACACCGCAGTGGGCTAGTTTCTCGCCCCGGAGCCTCGGCAAGAGGTGGAAACACCGGAGCCATCAAAGGGGCTCGACGGTAAGGAAGCCGTGCGAGACCCCGGTCCGACACCGCAGCAGCCCACGGGGGACCCCACGCTGCCCGGTTCCCGGGCGGGAGCTCTCACCGCCCCGTCCAAAACCTTGTACACCCTTCCCCAGTCCCTTCGCCCTATCCGGGGCCGGTGATGCGGATGATCCCATCGTGCTTCGCCAGGCAGCCTGGCTGGCGTTGGTTCGGCTGCCTGGTACTGCTCTGCCAATGCGACCGCCCGATCCAGGGTGGCGGGTGCCTGCCGCTGTACCCACAGCCGTGGTTCCGGAGCTAAACACTCCAGAAACCGCTCCACAACGATAATTTCAACCAGCCTGGCTTTCGTGGTCGCATCCGGGTTTAACCACCCCATGGCGTACTCGTTCAGGCGATGGGCAGTGGTTCTGGGGTGCTCCTCGGCGAAGCGCGCCTCGAAACTTCCTCCGATATCCCTCCGATGTGGCCCCCACGCGATTCAGGATGGTGGCTTTTAGCGTGGAGTAGTCCATCATCCGGTCGGGAGACAGCGTCCTCGCCGCTGCTTGCGCCTCGTCTGTTAACTGGGGCAAGAGGTAACTGGCCCATTGGGCCTGATCCCACCCGGCAGAGGTCGCCAGGGCCTCGAACACCTCAAGGTAGGCTTCGGGTCGATCCTCTGCCGTCATTTTGGTTGGTCTCATCAACCTGGGGTCAGGTCCTGCCGGTCTAGCAGCCCCTTGCACGGCAGCAGTCAGGGTCTGGAGCAGGAGATCCAGCATCTCCGCGAACTGGGTGGCATCCATTTTTGTGTGCACTGCTTAAAGGGGGCAGTGCCAGTGAATCCCACTGGGTAGTTCACTGACATAAAGGTGATTTGGGAACACCGCACAGGTGCCCAGTTTTATTATGGGAGTGTAATTTCTTTTCAGCCCGCAGAGGGCGCTGTTGTCTGTGGTCTGTCTTACCAGCGATGGTACAGACAGAGCCACAACTATACCGGGAGTGGTACAGAGTACAGGTGCTCAAACACAGGAATAATCAAAAGGCGAAAGGAACAGGGAAAATAAAGCACAATAAACAAAACTACAAAATAAAAGGTGCTGCGCTCGGCAGCTTTCCCCAACCGTCGCTATCCGCACGACCCGGGTCTCCGTCCTACACTAGCTGCTCCCTCAGCCTGCTATACAAATACTTAAGGGGTCTGCCCACGGTTTCCCCGCTACCACTATTTTTCTTTTGGGTTTCTTTTTCTTTTTTGATTTCTTTCCCAGCCGTTCTCGGTCCTGGACCAGAGCTTCCGCACGTCTTAGAAGGGCAGACCTGAGGGAACAACAGAATATTATTTTATAGGGCCAGCAATCCCCCCAAGACCCGCCTCTCAGCCACTCAGAGAGAAGGAAAGCCCGCACACCCACTCTCCCACCTCTCCGTGTCACTGCCATGACTGACAGGCGAATATTGACGGGCTGCTGCCCTCTTCCTGCAGCACTTCGAACACATCAGAAGAGTCAGTACAGGCCTCCCCCTGTTACAGTGTCTTTTAAAACTGCACGTTTCAGACTGAATTGTGCATAAGTTATTTTGTTAGCTGTAACTACAGTACATTATAGCAGGCAGACTCAGTGTATGTGGTTGCCAGCCAGGCTGTGGCTTTGTCAGTGCTGTGCAGCTTCTATGCACCTTGCTCCTGCACTCTGCTCTCTTGTGGTTAAGTGCTGAGTTCCGGGGGGCCTGAGGTTTGCTTCTGAAAATCAGATAAGTGTTATTTAAGATCTGCATTAGGTAAGCAAATGGTATCATGGTAAAGTCTCTCTGTCTGCACATCTGCTTTAATATAAGAAGATTGAGGCGTCTCTCTTTCTGTGCATCTGCTTTAATATAAGCAGATTGAGGCGTCTCTCTCTGTGCATCTGCTTTAATATAAGCAGATTGAGGCGTCTCTCTCTCTGCACATCTGCTTTAATATAAGCAGATTGAGGCGTCTCTCTCTCTGTGCATCTGCTTTAATATAAGCAGATTGAGGCGTCTCTCTGTCTGCACATCCGTACATCTCAGAGGCAGCGTTTGCCCCCTGGGGTCCTCATGCAGTATTTGATTCCGGGGCCCCTACCAGGGCAGGGCTGCCAGACCAGTAGGAAACAATTCCAAGATGTAGTGAAACAGTAATTAGCGGTTATACAAAATAAACACACTGTTTATTAGGTATAGAAAAGCTTGTGTTGCATACTGCATCTGGTTATTTTGAGTAAATGGACATACAACTGATTTTAAACTTTGAACAAATGAAGTTTGTTTATTGCAGCTTTCAACTCACTTTAAAACACAGTGTCTGTTGCAAATCTCTGGCTCTCTCCCACCTTGAATCTTAGCAATAATAAGCATAATAATAACTCCACACTATCCGAAAACTGGCAAACACAGGTACATTGATTGCACTCATGATTTGTGTAATGGCTGTGCAAACAGCATAACAGCATCCATACAAACAAGACATGCTTTTTCTGCTTATGAAACAAACATATGCATTCATTTGACGTATTTAAGAGTGTGTGAAAGGCGCTGCCAGGCCTTGAAGCCCTCCTTGGAAATACTGCTATCACGAAGAGTGCACAGCAAAAGCAAAACACTGCATCCGAAGAAGAAGAAGAAGAAGAAGAAGAGGGGCCCTCCTTGGTTTCCACATCATCTGCAGGTGTTTCAGCTCGTGGTCCAGTAACATACTCAGCAGCTGCAGCCGACGATGTACTTCTGTACTACTAGCATCTTCTTTATCGCATGCCGCTTGCTGTGATGCAGAGAATGATGTCAGTTTATTGTAAGTTACCATTCGCTTTGCTTTTTCTTGTGAGTGTTTTCACTTTTCAGCGCCGCAGGGATAATACTGCTTCATTTTTCTTTTTCACACTCCTACACTTTGGTAATTAAAGAGTAAGCAACGGTCTGCACTAGAAGATGGGTTAATCTACTTGTTACGTATGGGGGTTGTTTTTTAGACTTTACATTTAGGCCTATTCTATTACAAAAATGATGACACAATTTAACCGGTCTATGTAATCATGTGTAAAAAAGGTACACCTTTATTGATTGATTGATTGATTTATTATTTGTTAACCTTAAATACATTTACAATATCCAGCATACCCCCCTCTGTTTTTTCGTAGTAGTCTTGTCGGGTCACGCGGCTGTCAGTATTAGTAATGTATTTTTTCCTCTAATAGTCATGTGTGTTGTGCACTAGTCAGCAGCACTCAACACTGGCAGAGTCCCTCCCCTGGTCTGAACTTGTTGAAAAGCGATATGCACTGCGCTTTGGCTTTACCTAGTCACCAGTGACATGTAACTGTCACCTTTGTTGTCTTGTCATGTTTTGAATTTGTGCATATTGTTAATAAAATGTGAAATAATAATAAAAAAATAACCTGTCACCACGGTCGGCTGGGGGCCCCCTTGCTGCCTCGGGGCCCCATGCGATTGCATGGGTAGCATGTCCCTAACGGCATCACTGCTGCATCTGTTTTTAACAGAGCTCTACAGTACATAAGCCAATGAAAGCATCTGTCCCATCAACATTTTTTGACACAATTTTCTTGTATAAATTGTGTTTAAGCCCTTTAAAAACAACTGGGAATAGAAATGTGGCTGTATCCCTAAACTCAGGATCCGTACAAATCAGTATTGTAGTAATAAGTATTTAGGATTTTTCAAAGGCATTTAAAAAGGCATTACCTCTCAGGTAGCTGGATATTTCAACAATATCGAAACAGGACCCTGCAGACAGTATTATTGGAACCCTTTTCTATATTGCATAGTTCATTTAGATTTACTCACCGTTTTTGTTTTGTTTTTCAAATACAAAATTGTTATATTGTTAGCTCCATCCATTGTAATAATTTTAGAAAGGAATGTACCATTGTAATCCTCTGTGCCTTTGAACAGTACTGCTATTTACAGTATGTGCGACTACTGTACATAAAAAACAGAGTTTATCGGATTCTAGCCAAATGCAATCAAAAATGTCTACAGGAGGCTAGGAGTGTAAAAGTTTTGTGAAGATTGGTGCAAAATCACAACAATTATTGTGTTCACCATATAGAGTGTGACAGACAGACAGACAAATAGTTACACAGACAGACGGACACGATCAGTGCACAAGGGTCACCATTGTCTGAATGAGAACCCATAAAATCAACATTATTCCTGCGACTGCTGTTTGGTTTTGTTGCAGACCTTTCAACTTTGTCAACACCTTTTAAGATTTTAAAATCAAGTCATCCCCTAATTCTTAAATAGATTCAGTTCTTTGACTCATGGTTCAGTGTACGTTTACATGCAGGCTACTATTCCATTACTATTCTGAATAATGTAAAGAGTATATTCAGAACAAGGTAAGCAGTATTCCAAATAATACCTAGTTTCTGTGACCGCCAACGTGGCTCAAACTCGTCTGAATTCTCCAGATCTCGAGGTGATGGACAACGTGAGTCGACTCTCATGCGCTCAAACTCGTCTGAATTCTCCAGAACTCGAGGTGACTGACAACGTGAGTCGACTCTCATGCGCTCAAACTCGTCTGAATTCTCACAGAACTCGAGGTGACTGACAACGTGAGTCGACTCTCATGTGCTCAAACTCGTCCACCGTGCAGGTATCGCAAAGTCCATAAACAAAACAAAGTGTTAAAATAAATGAGCACGGTATAAAACGGAGCTGATTTTACCAGTGCTTGCTAGTCTAACTGATTACAAGGCCTTCTTTGTTGTTCTCCAACTTGCTGCAGAGACATAAATGAGATACTGGTTAAGCAGCACAGATTTAATTAAGTAAACATTTATTTAAATCTTTTTGGAATTTAAAAGTATAAATGCAAAGCTACGTTGCATTTTTCTTTGTGACCGTGCGAAGTGAAAAACCGAATTTAATACCAGCCAAAATGTCCCGTTAAACGGTATGTTTCCGCCCCCTACAACTATTTTGATTGACATTTAATGATGTAATTTCCTCCCAGTCCGAATTCAGACTTTAGAATTCAGGCAAGCCCGAGGAGTGAAATTGGACCAGAGAATTCGGGTCCGAATGGGGAGCCAACTCAAGTAATTTAAAAACATGGAAACGGAGGTGTGGGGGGGGCAACTCGAGCATGTTACTGATTTCTGTGGTTCATGGAAACGTGGTATTAGAGTAATCAGAATTATATATGTGGAATATGGAGCTATCTTGTTGAATATTAGTGGAGTATTAGTACATGTAAATACTGTATTCCAAATACTAGTCCTTCTCTACTGTGGTGACCAGAACTGAACACAGTATACTAAGTGTGGTCTTACCAATGCATTATACAACCTCATCATAGTGTCCTTTAATTTGTACACTTATATTCACAAGCATGCCTTTTTGATTGCTTCCCTGATTCAAGCCCCCCTTATTAGTGTTCGAGTGTGGTAGACACTGACTGAATTGATCACTGCTGTTCTGCAAAGCTTCCCCCACCCACAGAGCCATATCGTAACACAGTGGTGTTGCTAGGAATTGACCCCCTTCCTTCAACCACCAACCCGTCTACATACACACACACACAATTTATAGAAAGAGAATTCACCCCCTTCCTTCAACCACCCACCCCTCCACATACACACACACAATTTATAGAAACAGAATTCACCCACCCCCTTCAACCACCCACCCCTCCACATACACACACACACAATGTTTAACTTTTACAGACACGTCAGCCATCTCAAAGACATGCAGGGGTTTTTCAGGTGTTACAGAGCTGTGACAGGAAGCTGTTGTAACTGCGGAGGCTGGGTGTGAATCAGTGACCACAGACCCCTTAAGAGCATCTTAAAGTATCTGTAGCTCACAAAATACATGTTCTCCATCATGCACATCCATTCATTATATTGTTCTCAAATTAGTTTTAAAAGAAACATATGTTCTTGCAAACATGTCTTTTCCTGTTAAAACATGATATATGGGACTCCATTAGATTAAAGCCATGCTTTTAGACTGTGTTGCACTTCCTGCTTCTGTTCACCTATCCCCACCCCTTTAGTGGCTTCTTTCCAGCGGCTTCCCCTAAAGAACCAGGCTTGTATGCACAAGCAGTTATATAGGTTTTGATCTCACCTAACCTGCAGTCTGTAACCCTAACCCTAACCTGTACTCTGTAACCCTAACCCTAACCTGCACTCTGTAATGACAGTAAATCACAAATGTAGTTTTGATGGTGCTTCATAAGAACATAAGATAAATTGCGAACAAGAGAAGGACATTTGGCCCATCAGTGTTCGTCCAGTTCCTAGTAGCTGAATTATCTCAAAACTTGAGGTTGAGCCTTAAAGGATCCCAATAATTCAGCATCAACAACATGACTAGGTAACCCATCCCATACCCTTCCACTCTCTGCATGGCAAGGTAACCCATCCCATACCCTTCCACTCTCTGCATGGCTAGGTAACCCATCCCATATCCTCACCACTCTCTGCATGACTAGGTAACCCATTCCATACCCTCCCCACTCTCTGCATGACTAGGTAACCCATTCCATACCCTCCCCACTCTCTGCATGACTAGGTAACCCATTCCATACCCTCCCCACTCTCTGAATGACTAGGTAACCCATTCCATACCCTCCCCACTCTCTTTATGACTAGGTAACCCATTCCATACCCTCCCCACTCTCAGTTTTAACAAGGGTCTCCTACCCTATTCCAAAGTCTCCATGTAATTTCCAACTGTGTAGTTTGTCACCCCTGATTCTTCTTTGCCCTCTAGGCTAAATAGAGTCAGTTGATATCTGAGCTGGATGGGAACCCAGGCTTAGTACGAAGATCGACCTTCACTAAATCTAGGTCACTGCTGTTTGTTTTGCTGGTTGTCGCTTTCTGTTGCTCTCAAAGTCTTGAGTCTGGAGCTGTGTGTGCAGCACTTTTGCGTGAGATAATGGTTTGTTTTGACACTTTTGTTTTGGGGACATTTTGTTGTCATCTTGAGATAAACAAGTGACAGCCCTTGCAGTCAGGCTTCATTTAAAAGAGTTTATTGCTTGGTAAAAGCTAGAATTGAATTGTCCTACACCCTCCAGGGCCACAGTGTCCTTTTGGTACTGCGTTGACCAGAATTGATTATTTGTTTATTTAGCAGACGCCTTTATCTAAGGCGACTTACAGAGACTAGGGTGTGTGAACTATGCATCAGCTGCAGAGTCACTTACAATTACGTCTCACCCGAAAGACGGAGCACAAGGAGGTTAAGTGACTTGCTCAGGGTCACACAATGAGTCAGTGGCTGAGGTGGGATTTGAACCAGGGACCTCCTGGTTATAAGCACATTTCTTTAACCACTGGACCACACAGCCTCCTATTGAACACATTGTTCTACACATGTTCTCACCAGTGCATTGTACAACCTCACCAGAGCTTCCTTGGATTTGAAAACTACACTCTTGGCTATTGTGGCAGAGCAGGGCTCTGCCTTTGGAAATACTGGCAAGTATGGAGTTAAATTCTCCTAACTGCCCAGGTTGATTGCATCAGGTGGGAGCAATCAACCAATTAATTATCCAATTAAACACTCAGCCACCTGGCATAAAAGGAGGCCTCAGCCGCCCATTTGAAGAGAGTTCTAGAAGGAGAGGAAGTAAGAGTGTTTTTTTTTTGTGTGTGCTGTTCTTTTTATTTTGAATCCAGTGAAGGCAACGCCCAGCCTGGAAGCCTTTTTTGTTGTAAGTTTTGTTTTGTGTTAATTGTTTGTGTTTTAGAAACCTTTTGTTTGGCCCTTGTGCCGGTTTATTTTGTATATTAAAAAGCTTTATTTTGAACTTTTCACACTGTTTCTAAGTTTCAACCTCTGTTTGGGTGGGGCAGATGGCCACTGTGTGCCCATATGCTCCACAGCCGGGGCACAACTCTGCTTGAGCCTTCTTGAAAACAACTCCGTCATCATCTGCCTCCTCCTGGGCCAGGGCGTAGGAGCATCCTGCCCAGTTGTGGCCGTGAGACCTGCAGCGCCAGCACACCAGTCCGCTGGTGGCACCTCTGGGCAGGATCTCCAGCGATGGTCCTTTGGATAATTAATTGGTTGATTGCTCCCACCTGATGCAATCAACCTGGGCAGGGAGGAGAATTTAACTCTATCCCTGCCAGTATTTCCAAAGGCAGAGCCCAGCTCTGCCACAGCTATATACAAAAGCATTTTCCTTTTTGATTGCTTCCCTGCACTGTGTGGTTGGTGACAGCAACTTCTAGTCGAAACATTTGTCATTTAATTTATTACGTTTCTTTTAGTATTTCTGTATAAATGAATAACACATTATTTTGTAGAAAAACCCATTGACACAACATGTTAAAAAGCCATTGTTTCTGTGCCTTGAAAATGTCCGGAAACAGATTTTGTCTTTATCTGATTGAAGGGAACCACAGACGATACAAACAAATAACCACCTGTGTTCTGCAGTGCTGGTACAATGAACAGGGACTGACACAGATTTTCAGAGCGCACTGTAAATGCAGATTGTAGCAAACACAGATTTAGAAGTTTAAGATGCAGTCACCCCTACATATTTTTTACATATTTTAGAACCACGTGGAACCATTGTGAAAATATATGTGTGTGTTTCAGGTCTGATTCATAACATTCATCACAACAATACTCAGGAGAAATCAGCCATTAAAGATTCCAGGGCATCTTATCCCAGGCAGAGAAAATATGTACAAGTTCAAATGTTTAAAAAGCATGTCTCTTGTTCTCCTCCCTGCAAAGGGAATATAGAGGAGGCAGTGGTACACATGTATGAATATAGAGGAGGTGGTGGTCCACATGTGTTGATATAGCGGAGGTGGTGGTACACATGTGTTGATATAGAGGAGGTGGTGGTACACATGTATGGATATAGAGGAGGCGGGTCTTACACATGTGTGTCACACTTCACAGTTTTCTCCATCTGGAAAATCGCTTATCCAGTTGTCGTGAAACTAAACATTTAGTTCAAGTTACTGAGAATATCAGATGGAATAGGGGCATGTCTGACTGTCCATCTATCCGTCTGTACTGTACAGTTGGTCACACTATTTAGCATATATCTGGATAATGGATTATCCATATGAAGCTTGATAATTCTTATCTGATGCTGCGCTGCACACATTACATATATCTGGATAATGGACTATCCAGTTGTCATGAAATTGCTGATTCTTATTTGATGCTGAGCTGCACACATTGCTTATATCTGAATAATGGATTATCCAATTGTCATGAAGCTTGCATAGAAAACCTGGGCTCTAACCACTAAACCACACTGCTTCCCTCCCAGTTCCTCGGCTCTAACCACTAGACCACAATGCCTCCCTCCCAGTCACTCAGCTATAACCACTAAACCACACTGCCTTCCTCCCAGTCCCTCGGCTCTAACCACTAGGCCACACTGCCTCCCTCACTGTCCCTCAGCTCTAACCACTAGGCCACACTGCCTCCCTCACAGTCCTTCATCTTTAACTATTAGATTAGGCTGCCAACCCTCCCAGAGCACTCTGGCTCTCATCATTTAATGGTGATTATGTTTTGATACTTATTTGTCCTGCTCCTAACAGAGGCCTACTTGGAAAAACAAAGCCCCCAGGAGGCCCAGAACCTTCTCCAGGTTGAGATGGACAGAGCTGAGAAGGAATCTGAGGTGAGTCTGCAGACGAGGGTTGGGGAGTGGGAGTGATCCTACTCGGGACCAGGCATGCCTTATGGGCTGTGGGCTCCTATTGAACAGCCATACTGTCACGCTGGCTGTGATTGGTTGATCCAACAACTTGGTAATACAGGCATAAGACTGAAAAATGTTGTAAGTTTGCAATAAGTTAGACTTATAAGTTCTAAGTTCGATGTTTGTAAAGTGTTGTAATTTGGTAATTGTAGCTAACAAAATAATTCCATCTTCCCCATTGTGCACTTCCATTAGCTACATGTGTCTCAAGTGTGCAGTTTTTAAAGAAATGCATGTTATAAAGCTCCGAAATTATGGGATGTTCAACCTAATTCTGTCAGGGAAGCTGCTACTCTTACTGTTTTTAAATCAAGATTGAAAACTTAAGACTTCATTTACTAAACGGCGGTAAATAACCAGAATTACAGTGTGGCAGGAGGAAGCCACACCAGCGGTCGCTGTATTCACTAAGCTAATAAAGTGAGCTAAATGATTCATTTGCAAGTTGTCATATTGCGCGGAATTATGCACAATGTTTACACACACTTTATTATAGTATATAAGAAAAGGTAAGTACGGTTTTGAGTTTGTCACAATGAGCATGCAAAACACATTACCACTGTTTAGTGAATGAGGCCCTGTGGCAAAGTGGTAAGTGGTACGTGCAGGTGCAGTGCAGTAATTCAACAAGAAACGACAGACAAACAAAGTACGATGAAAAGGTTTCTGTTTATTTTAATCCAGGGGTCTGATGACCACACAGAGACAAACAATGATGGCTGGCAGTACACATCGATGTGTATCACACAGTAAATGATGATGGGTTGCAGTCACAAGAACAATAATCCCAAGGCAAATACCCAAACACGGCCACCTCTTCCAGTGAGTGCTGTAGTGCTGGTCCTGAATTTACAATGCTGTTTTAGTGAACAGTGCGTTGTTGTCCGGGTTTTGTGCTGGCCGTGGGCGACAGCTCCAGATCGTGTTTAGCCGTCTAGTCTAATACACAAGACAAACAAGATGATATAGACAGACTGACAAAAACAAACAAATGGATCAGACTGTAAACACAGAAATACCGGTCCAGTCGGTTCATTTGCATAACCACAACAAAGGAACAGATTACGTCGCTTCAACCCCTACTTATACCGTCACTCATGACCCCTTGGTAAATGATTGCAGCCACTCCTCCAATCCGCAGCTGCCACATCATTTCCCTTCCAGGTCAATGAGTTAGTGTACCGAAGCTCCGCCCCTTTTCTAAATGACCGACTTCCTTTTAACCCTAGGAACGAAGCGTCAGGCCAAGTAGTCCAGGGTACTATGTTCCTGTTACATAGCGCCTGGGTCAGATCCCTCTAGTCCAACCCAACAGCGAAGTTTCAGTCATGAATTGGAGGAGACATGATTGAACTAGCTATCAGAGGGGGCGGGGCTTAGGGTAGTTTAGGGGGATGTGATGCCGTAATCGGTTCCTTTGTTGTGGTTAATGAGAGGAAACGAGGACTGTGAGATTGTGAGTGAAGTGTTTTTCTTTGTTTTGTAACTGTGTATATTTGTCTTTGCCAGACGGCTAATACGAATCCAGGAGCTGTCACGTCAAGCCAGCGATAAGCCTGGACTGCACTGCACCTGTATACAAACGAGCACCACTGTTTAAACCACCGCACCTACACCTAGTCGAAAAAGTCCCCTGGGTCGACATTGTCAATACCTTTTAAAATTTTGAATGCTTGGTTCAAATCGCCACGTAGTCTTATTTGTTCAGGACTGAATAGATTAAATTCTTTTAGCCTGTCTGCATATGACATGCCTTTTAAACCAGGAATAATTCTGATCCCTCTTCTTTGCACTCTTTCTAGAGCAGCAGTATCCTTTTTGTAGTGAGGTGACCAATATTCTAGATGAGGTCTTACTAATGCATTGTAAAGCATACTTGCTGAAAGCATGACAGTCAACAGGGAAGAAGCTGATTGGTTAACGACAGGAAAGAAGCCAGTGAAGGGGTGGGAACAATTTCACCCTCCAGGTGACCCAGGAAGTGCAAGACAGTTTCAAAGCATGGCTTGCACACAGCGATTTCTTTTACCGAGTGTAGTAGCAGATAGTAGTAGTAGTTTTAAAACTACACATTTGAGACCTAAAATGCACACCTAAAATGAATAGGTGTGCATAGCAGAGAAATGTTATGGGATTATTTTGTAAGCTGCAATTCCTTTGAGTGTTCTCTCTTTTGATTTCTGCAGGAGCTGTTGTCACAGTTCATGGAGCACTCCTTGCCTTTAGAGGCTTTTCTCGAATCATTCCAAAGCTCCAGAAAGCTTTGCCACATCCGTCGTGCACAGACCGAAAAACTCCAGGAAGTGACGAAACGCGACAGAAACCTGAAGAAGCTGCAGTCAGGAAACCTGAAGCACCAGGAGCCCGTCCCCAATGGCTGTCCCGCCCAGGCCCCTCCTCGAGTCATTCAACTCCGCTACGGCCTGAACCCAGCTATCTTCATACCTTCCTTCCACCTGCCCTCCACCCCAGCTCCAGCACCCAGCACCGCCCTCCCTCCCCTGGGCTCGCATCCAGGACAGCCTCATGCTGCTTTCCAGCCTCGTGCTCCTCACTCCGGCATGGGCCTTCCTGTAGGTCTGCGGGTGATTGGACAGATCCCAGGCTGGCCGCCCAGGGGTGTTCGACTGCAGCAGCTCCAGAGACGACACAAGCAATACCACCCGGAGCCCCCGTACCGATAAACACCCACTCTGTGTGTAAGGCTCATACCAAAAGTTAGGGAGAGGGTGGGCAATTAACAATAGACATTATGTGATTGCTATAGACCTGTAGACATTGATATGGCAGGTTGTTGCTCAATCAAACATGCTTAAGAATATAAAGGCAGTCAATGGGGAAAAGCTCCTGATTACAGCACTCTGGTTAGTGTCACACTCTGGTTAATATCACTCACATTTATCAGTTATACACACACTGATCTGAACTTAAAATCACTTTGGAAAAAACATAAGATTAGAACAAAATAAGTTGCTGCATAGCATTAAAATGTTCTTAATACTATAAGGTACAGCCCTTCATTTCTGGTTTTTATTTTATATACATTTCCTGTGAATGTATAACTGTTTTAATTTTTTTTAAAAAGGGTGAAAATATGTGAAAATTAGTAATTTCCCAGTTTTCCAGGTAAGCATTGGGGCGGTCGGATCAGCAGCTCACCTGCTCCTATTGAGTGTGAATGCTAACTGTGTAAAGCTGGTGAAGCTACCCTGTATCAGTGCTTCAGTATGTTATTACACTAAAGAGATATACCCGGATTTTTACATTTTATTTACTGGGTGTAAAGTCTTCGATTTTCTTGGTGTAAATCAGTATTTAACCGGCCAAATTTATGATGAAAATCAGTAAATACTGATTTGAAGCTTTTGTAAAACGTGGGAATTTTAGAGAATAAAGGGCCTTGACAGTATAGCATATCGATTGACAGCTTTCTTGTGGTTTTTTAACTGTTCAATGTTTTACATAAACATTTCTGTGAAACTGTTGTAATCAATGCAGTACCTTGTAGTACATGTGAGTTTCTCAGCTACATGGGAGCACACCTCTTCTGTTTCTAATGCTTATTTTACAGGTTATTGGTGAATTCCCAATAAAGTCAAGTGTGCTTATTGTCACAATTCTTGCCCAGTCACTTTGATATTATTAGTTTTTGTGGGATTTTATAGTAGGTTTGTATTGTATAGAGAATGCGAGTGTACAGACAGATGGGTGCAAGTTTATTAGAACACCCCATTGCTTCTGTATTGATTTGTTTATTAGAACAGCCCATTGCTTCTGTATTGATTTGTTTATTAGAACACCCCATTGCTTCTGTGTTGATTTGTTTATTAGAACAGCCCATTGCTTCTGTATTGATTTGTTTATTAGAACAGCCCATTGCTTCTGTATTGATTTGTTTATTAGAACACCCCATTGCTTCTGTATTGATTTGTTTATTAGAACACCCCATTGCTTCTGTATTGATTTGCTGTGCATATCAAATCAAACCACTTCAACTGAAAATCTGGGAAAATTGTCAAAATAGGCAAGTTAGTGATTGTCTGATTTAATTGATGACTTTAAACAGCTACGCATGCAATTCATATACAATAGTAAGAGAAAAGGAACACATAGCCACAAACGATAAAATGCATGAGATTTTTAGAAGTTGTTTTAAGATGCATTTTTACACACGAGTGCCTGTTGTTTCTATGCCGCTGATTACTGAGCGGAAATTGAAATTCTCACCCAGGTTTTCATGCAAGTAGGTGTATAAAGATATAGATGACAAATCTTGAGGTGTCTAATACATGTGCACTCTGCTGTATACAATGTTATGAATCATGTTATGAAAGGAGACTGTTTTCATTTTTTTAATATGCAATTTTTTTATTTTTTTATTTTTTATCAGGCCTCCAAACCAGGTACCATTCTGAACTTGTTACACACCGTGCACCTTCTGGCTGTTAGATGAAAAAATACATTTATCACCCCGCTCAGAACCCTTGCATACTTCATTCTTTTGATCCCATCTTCAAAATGCCAAATCCCCTTTGCCGGGGGTAAGAAGCGGACATTGTGGGGTGGGTGCCCAGACCAGTGCTTTTAGAAGAAACTCCTTGCCTGTTTGCTGTATTGCTTACCTGAACTCCTCTGGTATGCCAGCAGCCCCCTTGTTAACCTTGTGTGCTGTGCTCCATTCCGCCCTCAGGGTCTGGTATTTACACTACAGTGAGTACTGTATGTTTTTAAAGGTAAATGGGTTGTATAATGTCTTTTTAAGATGGTTAGTTATTGGTAAAGTTGCAATTCCATTATCTGGACACCCACCTGGTCCTGGTTTGGATAATAGAAGTTTCACTGGACCTTCTTAAATCTTGATTATCATTACTGTACCTTCAACAATTATTGAACTATGCAATGAAACCAAACTGAGACCCCTTCTTAACGTGGTTCAGACCAAAAAACTGTTCATCCTTGTGGTTTATTTGAATACAAACATGTGTGATGTTCTGCTGTTAAGGATGGAATAATGGAAAAAGTGTATTACATTTTTTAATGGTTAGTAAAATAATTCCAGTAAATCTTACCTAATATGTAAGATCACTCTGTAAATATTTTCCATATGAAAGGGCTCCACTCTCAAAGCCGTTTACTCCAGAGTGGTATTAGCGCAGTTTGTTCTGAATGGAAAAACACCAATTAAATGTCTAAAACGAATAAGAAACAACTCAATACTTCACTCGGGCCCCTGAATTAAAAGTCTTAGTTGTTTATTTCTGGGTTGGTAACATAATTGGGTTTGTTTCTTCTTTCTGATGATGAATTGGAGTAAATAGCTTTGAGAATGTAACCCGCTATGTTAAACGTGGCTTTTATATTTAATAGTATTTTTAATCACATTAAAACTGGCCAACGTCTTTTGCAGTCTTTTGCACCCTGCACATGTGAGCTGCTTCTGGGAGTTTGAGTCCTTGTAGGAAAAACCATTCTGAATGTTTAGTTTTTTTAGACTAAGCCATTCCGAATGTTTCGTCTTTTTAGACTAAGCCATTCGAATGTTTCGTTTTTTAGACTAAGCCATTCGAATGTTTTGTTTTTAGACTAAGCCATTCGAATGTTTCGTTTTTTTTCCTAAGCGTAAACACTGTTTTTCCTGACAGACGTGTTTTCGATGTCCACTTCGTTCCCTCGTGTGACGAAGCTCACCAGAAGTGTGTCACTGAATTATCTGCACGGAGCATTTGATAAATACTCTACACTAACAGCTTCAAATAAATTACCAGAAAAAAATCACCTTCTCATATACAGTGGTTTACAGAAGCATTCACCCACCTGCAAAGTTTTCACATTTTTTTGGCACCTGAGCGTACTCCACAACGCTTTCAAATTACACTTCACATGTAGAATCTACACAAACTACTCCACATTGATAAAGTTAAAAAATGCATATAGAATATAAATAAGTAAGATTTAAAAAAGGATTAATCTCAGTTGTATAAGTATTCAACCCCTTTGCTACTGCAGCCCTAAATCAGCTCAGGTGCAAATAATTTGATTGAAAGGTCACAAAAGTAGTGAAATGGTTTCAGCCTGTGTGTACTCAAAGTGGTTTAACTTGTAGATAATTTCCCTCAGGTATATAAAGACTTTCCCCAACAAACTTATCAGAATTAGAGCAATTTTCGCGTGAAGAATGGGCAAAAGTTTCACCATCCTACTGTACAAAGCTAGTAGAGACCTATCCAAAAAGACTCATAGCAGTAATTGCTGCAAAAGGTGCTTCTACCAAGTACTGACTTAAGGGGCTGAATACTTATGTAACCAGTAAAGTTCATATAACATATAACATATAACAGTGTTCAGTTTAACCACTACAGCTTTGAATAAGAAAAGTTTGTTTGAAAAACTGTGCATACATTATTTATTCTTAGTCCTTGAATATAGACTGAATTTAGGTTTAGCTCACTGTTAATGTTTGACATAAATAATTAGTGTTTTTTAAAAACTTGTCATGACTTTTATTCAAATATTTGTATGTAATTGTGATGTGGTTTATGATACTGAAAAAATATGCGCTCGATCGAATGTAGCATATGAATATTTACGAACGAGAGGAGACCATTCGGCCCATCTATTCTGGTCTGATTCCTAGTAACTGATTGACCTATGTCAAGCTGGGTCCCAGAGATTCAGTATCAACAACATGACTAGTGAACATATTCCATCCCCTCACCACTTTCTGTGTAAAGACTTGTCTCCTCCCCTCTGTCCAAAGTCCACCAAAATGGCCCTGGTTTCTGTGCAGTGCTGAAAGTGTTGGTTAGGGTTTGTCAGTTAAGATTTGAAAGACTTCCATCAAGACCCCCCCTCCACCCTAATTCTTCAGCACAGATGGGCTGATTGGTTTCCTCTCGTTTGTACATTTTCTGTTGTTATTAATTAATGAAATATTCTGAAAATGTAGTTGGTAAAATGTATCCATTTAGATTATGATAAAAAAGAAAATATATATTTGTAGATTCAAAGCTGATGTTCAATTAGTTTTACTGCAAAATGTCTTAAAATCTGAGTGTTCGCCTGTTATTACTGCTATTTTCAATCTGATACTGTATTCAGGTTAACCCATTCCATCCCCTCACTACTCTCTGTGTGAAGAAGAGTCTCCTTCAACAACATGACTAGTAACCCATTCCATCCCCTCACCACTCTCTGTGTGAAGAAGAGGCTCCTTCAGCAACATGACAAAGTAACCCATTCCATCCCCTCACCACTCTCTGTGTGAAGAAGAGTCTCCTTCAACAACATGACTAGGTAACCCATTCCATCCCCTCACCACTCTCTGTGTGAAGAAGAGTCACCTTCAGCAACATGACTAGTAACCCATTCCATCCCCTCACCACTCTCTGTGTGAAGAAGAGTCTCCTTCAACAACATGACTAGGAAACCCATTCCATCCCCTCACCACTGTCTGTGTGAAGAAGAGTCTCCTTCAACAACATGACTAGGTAACATATTCCATCCCCTCACAACTCTCTGTGTGAAGACATGTCTGTCCTAATAATAATTGGCTATTCCAAATTGGGAGAAAAAAGGATAAAAACAATTGCTGACTACTAAATAAAAAAAATATATATATATAAATAACTGCAAGTGCTTGCTTTTGTATTCCGTACAACATCATTATTGTTATTTATTTCTTAGCAGACACCCTTATCTAGAGTGATTTACAATTGTTACAAGATATCACATTGTTTTTACATACAATTACCTATTTATACAGTTGGGTTTTTACTGGAGCAATCTAGGTAAAGTACCTTGCTCAAGGGTACAGCAGCAGTGTCCCCCACCTGGGATTGAACCCACAACCCTCCGGTCAAGAGTCCAGAGCCCTAACCACTACTCCACACTGCTGCCCCTGTGTCATGGATCGTTATCATGGGTCGTTATTGCTGTGTTACCTGTTTGACAATGGGCAACAATCCTGAGACTACAGCAATAATAATGTCACTGCCATGCTCTTGTAGTTGGTACCACTACTCAGCGGTACCCAGTTGCAAGCGCGTGACAGTGACATTGGCCAAACAAGCGCTTCATCTTGTATATTTATAAATAACCAGCTCACACAAACACCCTGTAAGGAAACAATGTGCAAATGCCTACAAACTGAAAAAACAAACGTTATTTCAATAGATACCCAAACACATCAAATGAAATCAAAAGAAACGATGACTAATAGCCAAGGTATTATTTATTTTTTCATTAGTCATTACATTTGGGTGCTAATATCAGCTCACAGTGCATACGCCTCAGTCACACAGCACAGGTATCTCGGAGTGCTGTATTAAATGAATGGAAGTCGAACAGTATAGTTAAGGGCCCTTCTCTCTGATAGCCTATCCCTACCTAACAGGAGCCTTAGCTGCAAGACTTGTGTTATTATTTATATTGCATTTTTAAATAACAGAATACACATAATAATATAAAAGCAGCAATTTTAAAGTTAAGTTAAAACCCACTAAGATAAGAAAGCCGTTTTATAAAAGTATGCTTTTAGTCTTGACTTAAAAACTGTAACGGACCAGCTTCCCTGACAAACGATGGCAGAGCATTCCATTATTTAGGAGTTCTACAAGAAAAAGCCCTACCTCCCGTGTTGCTTTTGTTGACCCTAGGAATAACCAACAGCCTTGCATCCTCTGATCTCAGAGTGCGATTTGGAAGATACGGGGTCAGTAACTCCTGCAAATAACTAGGTGCTAATCCATTCAGGGCCTTGTAAGTTAACAGCAAAATCTTAAAATCAATTATATACTGCACAGGGAGCCAGTGTAAAGAGGCCAAAACAGGGGTAATATGTTCACTTTTCCTGGTTTTAGTCAGAATTCTAGCGGTGGTATTCTGAACAAGCTGCAAGCGGGATACCACACGTTTTGGGATACCAGAAAAAAGTGCATTACAGTAATCAATTCTAGATGAAACAAAGGCATGCATTAGTCTCTCAGCATCAGATACGGAAATAATTGGTCTAAGTTTGGCTATATTTGTCAAAGGGTAAAAAGAGACTTTAGTAACTTCCCTAATATGAGTCTCAAATGACAGATCAGGATCAAAGATCACCCCCAAGCTCTTAATTTCTAGTTTAAGTTTTGATGAGAGACTGCAAGGGTCGAGCTCATGTATTCCCACATTTCCTTTTAGTTGGTTTTGTGATCCCAATAGCATAACCTCTGTTTTATCTGAATTCAACATTAGAAAATTCTGTGACATCCAATGATTGACGTTTGTAAGGCAAGCAGCTACTAACACCCAGGCAGAAGAAATTCCTGGCTTTAGGGACAAATATAGCTGGGTATCATCAGCATAGCAATGGAAGTTCACTCCATGTCTGCGGATAAGGTCATCTAACGGTAGCATATATAATAAAAACAACAAGGGACCTAGAATGGAGCCCTGTGGAACACCACAGACAACTTCAGATAATGCCGATTTTACCTCCCCAATAGACAGACAGAAAGACAAGATTAGAACTAGGATAGGACAAGACCAGACAGTCCTACTGTGCTTTCAAGATGATTCAGTAGGATGGAATGGTCTACAGTATCAAAGGCAGTATTTAGATCTAGAAGAATTAAAACTGATGGAAAGCTGAGTCAGAGCTTATCAGCAGATCGTTCACAACTATGACAAGGGCTGTCTCAGTGCGATGTGCAGCACGAAAAACAGACTGAAAGTTTTCGAATATACCATTACGAGTTAGACATTTTTGTAATTGAATTGTGATATCTCTCTCTAGAACCTTATCTAAGAATGGTAGGACTAGGACTAGTTATTAGTTACCTGCTCTATGCAGTTACAGATCTGCACTGTGATTGATACAGCTCTTCCTATGCAGTTACAGATCTGCACTGTGATTGATACAGCTCTTCCTATGCAGTTACAGATCTGCACTGTGATTGATACAGCTCTTCCTATGCAGTTACAGATCTGCACTGTGATTGACACAGCTCTTCCTATGCAGTTACAGATCTGCATTGTGATTGATACAGCTCTTCCTATGCAGTTACAGATCTGCACTGTGATTGATACCTGCTCTTCCTATGCAGTTACAGATCTGCACTGTGATTGATACAGCTCTTCCTATGCAGTTACAGATCTGCACTGTGATTGATACAGCTCTTCCTATGCAGTTACAGATCTGCACTGTGATTGATACCTTCTCTTGATATGCAGTTACAGATCTGCACTGTGATTGATACAGCTCTTCCTATGCAGTTACAGATCTGCACTGTGATTGATACAGCTCTTCCTATGCAGTTACAGATCTGCATTGTGATTGATACAGCTCTTCCTATGCAGTTACAGATCTGCACTGTGATTGATACCTGCACTTCATATGCAGTTACAGATCTGCACTGTGATTGATACCTGCTCTTCCTATGCAGTTACAGATCTGCACTGTGATTGATACCTGCTCTTCCTATGCAGTTACAGATCTGCACTGTGATTGATACCCGCTCTTCCTATGCAGTTACAGATCTGCACTGTGATTGATACAGCTCTTCCTATGCAGTTACAGATCTGCATTGTGATTGATACAGCTCTTCCTATGCAGTTACAGATCTGCACTGTGATTGATACCTGCTCTTCCTATGCAGTTACAGATCTGCACTGTGATTGATACCTGCTCTTCCTATGCAGTTACAGATCTGCACTGTTAGTGATACAGCTCTTCCTATGCAGTTACAGATCTGCACTGTTAGTGATATAGCTCTTCCTATGCAGTTACAGATCTGCATTGTGATTGATACAGCTCTTCCTATGCAGTTACAGATCTGCACTGTGATTGATACCTGCTCTTCCTATGCAGTTACAGATCTGTCAGATGATTGACATTATTTACAATATGTTGCCTAAACCCACGTTTATCGGTTTAAAAAAATAAAAAAATAATTTCTGGTTATTATCGGTTAAAACCGAAAACTTCAAGCCCTATGTATAACCTTCTATTGCTGCAAGTAGTCTGGATCACTCCTATTTGACTGCTGAAGAGCTGTAGTGGGGAGAGGTGGAGGGAATGTGTGTCCCCACAGCAGAAACTAGCAGTGTACACCAACTCCAAATGCACTCGAAATTATAGAGGGTACAGAACTTAAAGTCATGTGACACTAAACATAATGGTGGAAAAGACACTGCTGGGGTGACCTAGGAAGTACAGTAGTACCAGACTTCCTGGAAGGCATGTCAAGCAAACTGAGAACTTTCTTTAACTTAGTACCAGATGAAAATGCAAATACATGTTTGCTGTAACTGCACATTTGAGACCTGTGTACTGGAAGTGAAAAACAGTCCCATGACAGCTGCAAGGTCACCCAGGGGCTAATTCATGCAGTCAGCACCCTAATTAGCCCTGAGAGTGAAACAATGGCTTGACACAAGATGTAGTGAAAGGGGGCCACACCGGAGGCTTTGTGAGCTGCAGGACTTTTTGTCTCAGAATGAGACTTCTGTTTCAGCAACGTCAACAGCTGCTATTGTGACTGGCCGTTCAAATTGGGCAGTTTTCTTCTCTGTCAGCAGCTAATTAAGAGCCTCTATAGGTCTAAGTGAGCTGTATTCAGTGTCTTCAGATCAACCTGCAGTTTTATAAAATATAATACAAAAGGAAATCATTTATATAGTGATTTCAATGCAAATTGCAATAATAGCAACTATCATTTAAAATACAAAGGCAATAACTAGTCAAATTCTTTGACATTTTAGCTAGTCTTTATCAGTGTCTTCAGTGGTATAGAGGTTTATTAGGGTCTTATATCTTTGGGTTATAAGCAGCCGATTGATCTCAGAACTTTGTCGGGGGTAAAAAATGGTCAGGTTGGGTCTTAAAGGATCCAAGTGAATGAGCATCAACAACATGACTATGTAACCCATTCCATCCCGTCACCCGATCCTAATGAGTGAACTAACCACAGCACTCTATGAACGTTCATGTATGGTAAGGAAACCCTATATATTTACCAGCTGATATTGGACATTTACTTTCCTTAGATCAAGCTCCGCATCTTCTTGGCAAAGTGGTGTGAATTGGAACAGTGTGATTTGCCTGGTCATTTCGTCACTGGATTTGTAAGATATGTTCCAAAATGAGATCCGGTAAGAAAAATGTTTACTCAGGACCACAGACTATAAAAAAGTTATTCGATGCTGGATATCTCTATACTTTTTGTATCCACCCTCGCAGTAACTTAGGAGGTTTATCAGACAGGATCAACCTTTTTAAATCCATGTTGGTTGTCTCCAATAATTACATATAAACTATCATGTCGGTGACATTCAGACCCGCTAAGGCTGTAGATTCTAAATGAACAGGAAGATATGATCTTCACTGTAATGTTTTTTCACATACAATATAATACAATGTTGTTTTTACAGAGAAAATGAGGCCTTGGCACAGCGGAACGGTGGAAGAGTGCAACAGTGAGGGAAGTGCAGGTTCCTGGCTGTGTGAAGCCGCTGGTCTTGGCTGGAGATTCCACAGGGAACATTGGCTCTGGCGCTAGCTCAGCAAGGTAAAACCATCAGGGAGTGTTTCTCCTCATTGCGTCACGACGGATCCTATTGTTCAGGCACCTGGTGAGCTGAAGCGGACCATAGATATCTTTCTAACTTGAGCAGAGGCTGAGATATCATCAATTAAAAGGAACCTTACACTGCTGCCCGGGGAAGTGCTGTCTGTCTCGGGCAAACTTCTCCCGAGGACTCGGTGGTGGCTGTCCACATTTTTTTTTCGCCAGAGTACTTATTTTTTCGCGAGAACGAAAGAACCTTATGAAAGAGATCCCCCTCAAGACAAAAGAAATGACATTCTAAATTATTTTTTTGCCAGAGTAGTTCTATTCGCCAGAACAGCTGTTTTTTTTCGTGAGACATGTGACGAATAAAGATTTTAAAAGATAAAATAAACACATTTCCTACTCACAAAATGAAAAGACAATGTTACAGTCAATCTTTTGGAGTCCCAATTATATACAGACATGTCATTAAAGATATATAGTTTTTGGCAGTTTTTTAAAACCGAAATAAAAAAAAATATCCGCCTGACAAAAGAAGATTAGACCCTCACCAGACATGTCAACGCCAAAGTGTTCACACCAGTGAGACCCCTGCTGAAAAACCTTGGGATTGATGAAAAACCTTTCAGGGGGCGCTGGTGACAGATCAAGATTTTTGCACATGGCTGACAGCTACTCTACTGACCTAGGCTTAAGGGCTATGCACACCGGGAGCGAAGCAAACGACACGAATACATAAAAAAATAAAAAAATAAAAAAATAAATAAACACAACTGTAGCTAGTCATGAAAAGAAAATACTGTCTGCTTTTGTTCCTTTTGTAGAGATGAAATAAAATAAATAAAACAAAATAATAGTCTGGGTACACCACACACTAAAAAAAATGACATTTAACAGTGAATGTTTATATGTGATCTGGTTTAACATGTAAATCATTCAAAAAGAATACATCTAAACATATTTCTTTGTAAATACTGAGAATTAGTTTAATATCATTTTTATTGATTTTCAGTTTTAATAAAATCTTCAGTTAGTGTGTGAATGTGATTATTATTATTGGTCAACATTATTAAAACAAAGAAGCGTAATTTTACAGAAATACGAAACCAGTGTGTGGCGCTCCCCATCACTTTAATTAAAATTAAGGTGAAATAAAGAGAGATAGACATACCATCAATTTCCAATTGTTCTGTTATTTCTTACCATATGGCGTCTTTCTTTGTATTGTCTTTTTAACCACTGATACTGGCATCATAAAGAACATTATATTTTTCTTCTACATATTTCTCTCATTGATGTCCATTTCTCTTTTATTTCTGTGGTAATTTCTGCGCGAATGTCTCCTTCGACTCTCTCCGAGTATGACATGTTGTGTACAGAATCATAGAAGACTCGCGCAGACAAACCGTCAGTAAGATAAGTTTGCGTAGCAGCTACAGGAATATAGAATGGTCATGTACATTGCACGGCCCTGAGACTCTCAAAATTGTGAAAAAACGTGAGTTTCACGGGTAAAGTTTGAGACATGACATCCATGCCTCGCGAAAAAGGATAATTTTGTTGTTAGGCCAATTTCTTTTTCGAGGCAAGAGCTGTACTGAGCATACTCAGAATCCAAATTTAAAATCCTATAACTCAGGAACAAATTAATTTTTTTTTACAAAACCAGAAAAAGGCACTATTCTGGGCCAGTCCCCTTGTATCCTAAAATTGTCAAACAAAAATTCCAAACCGTTTTGGAGATGGAAACTGACAAAATAACCCAGCAAAAAAACAATAAAAAACTATCTGGATGTCGGAATCCACATATCCGAGCAAAATGAAATGACCCACATCAAGAGATCTAACCAAAGGGACCACACATCCAAATTTTTGTGCAAATCCGTTAAATTGGGTCAATTTTATTAAAGTACAGAAATTGGGGTTTAACATTAAACTGCCTACTCAACCCTAACTAGCGCCACTATAATACCTGTGTGTGTGTGTGTGTGTGTGTGTGTGTGTGTGTGTGTATATATATATATATATACACACACATTTAACCTCATCATAACATCATAACTGCTGCTTCCTTGTATGACATCACTTCCTGTGCTGTAGCTCAGTCGCACATTAGTCCTTCAGCACCGGAAGTGATTGAATACCAGGGAGAAATAATTCAATTTTTTTTTTAAATTACAATGTAGTTCTTGAAAATGTGTAATTGCCACATGTCTAACCGCCTTCTATTTAAAGTTGGTGTACCATACAAAATACAGTGGATATTCTCTGACACGATTATCTGTAAAACAGCTCTGAAACACTCTGCTTTGGTACTGTGGTGACCAGAACTGGACACAGTTAAAAGGAACATCCCATGGGCAGTTGCTCTGCTTCAGTATTAAAGGGATTTAGAATGGGCTTCACTTTTCTGACCAATTGCCTAAATTCACCAACATTGGCTGGGTTTACATGCACGTGAAAATCGACCACAGTCATGACTGTGTGACGTTGTCACGTGAATACATTGTGAAACAGTTGTGGAACAGCTGTCAGAGCGCTTCGTTCGCAGTGATGTGAGAGTGACTGCTCGTGGGGGGGCTGCCTGGGGGCTCATCTCTCCAGCAGTTGCCGTGACTCGTGCTGTTGTTATTTTGAAGGCTGCCAGACTGCGTTAAGACGTGAGGCAGCATTAATGCAGACATCCTGGAGCCCCACCAGCCAGCACAACCAGTTCCATTGTCATGCTGCGTGTAGGGGCTGAGACCGGATCAGTCCTGCTTGCTGAATGCTGGCCTCAGGCAATGCTGTGCCACTGAACTGGCACATTCCAATACAGAAATGAGAGCTGAGATAAACATTGCTGTGGGGAAGTTACTCTTAAAAATTAATCTGTTACAGTTAAAATTTACTTGAACAAAGTTGCAATTAGTTAAAGTAACTTATTACTTTGAAAAAAAGGTAACTATTTACAGCTACAAATAGTTACTTCTCAGGCACAGTTTACATTTTACAGAGCTATTTTTTCAGTTGTGTGAAATATTCTTTGAAGATCCAGTTATGTAACCCACTTGTTCCCTCCTCTGACACCATTTTCTAAGATGATATGAAAAGCAAGTTCATGTGACATGTGAGGTTTGACTTGCTCTGTGAAGCGCTTTCTGATTTTCATGTTGTCCTTTAAAAAAAATGTATAAGACAATAAACTATGTTATTGTGGAAGGTCATGGTAATCAGATGTATTGTTGTGTTTTTGTAGAGTCGGGACACAAGTGATTTTAAATTCAAGCACTGCTTTGTGCATTTTTATTACCAGAGTCAAACTCAATGAAGATATTTCGAACCAGAGAAGAAAAGCAAAAAAAAAAGTCTTTCTCTGACCCAAGTGTAAGTCCAGCTCAGGGTTTTTCAGCCACACTCTTAACTACATTGCATCCTTCTGTACCTGAAGCCCGCTGTTTCCGCACAGGTCGTCCATCACCTTATGCAACAGGTTTCCTTGTGTGTGAATTCCTCATTTGCTAATTAGGACCTGTTGCTAGCGCAGGGCAGGAGGGTCCAATCCATTTTAACCCTCTTTCTGCCAGATCAAAAGTTAACCACCTAATTATTCTTTGTTTTAGGCTGAATAGATTCTGTTCCCTCAATAAGGTGCTTGTGATATATACACAAGCATGAGGATATGGGTTTATGCTTGTGATATATACACAAGCATGAGGATATGGGTTTATGCTTGTGATATATACACAAGCATGAGGATATGGGTTTATGCTTGTGATATATACACAAGCATGAGGATATCGGTTTATGCTTGTGATATATACACAAGCATGAGGACATGGTTCTATGTACAATGGTACTGTCCAAAACATTTCAAATGTAAAAATAAAGAGCAAAGCTTACTTCTTAGCAATGTCTCCTTGCAAAGAGAGTAGAGAAAGTTTTTTTTATTGTGTTTAAATCATTTCTGCTTGAACACTCTCAGACTCACCCCTACAAACATCATCAATGTTTCATGAGGGGTGTTAGAGGCCTGCATAATGAATACTGTCTGCTTCAGACCAACCACAGGTCAGACCAAGGTTACACCAGCAATCCTGCCTGATTCAGTCGCTTCCCCTCAGTCTTTATCTTCAATAGAAAAATAATATACCGGTAATATAAAGAGCTGAGGATGAAATGTTTAATCAATAGCTCTATTAACCAAGTTAAAGTAATTGCAGTTAACTCAATCATTCTGTACATCTTACTTATTGTGCACTTCCGTTAGGTCTCATGTGTCAGAAAGGTGCGGTTGTTAAATGTTATAACATGTATTTTCTTTTTTAAACAGACCTCTGGTATGACACTGTCTTCTGGGTTATATCTGATTGGGTTGGTTATTGACAGGAAAGAAGCCTGTGAAAGGTTGAGGACAATGTTAGCCTCCAGGGGAAATGACCCAGGAAGTGCAAGACAGTCTAAAAGAAAACACTTGTTTGCTAAAACATGTGTTTCTTTCAAAACTGTCCGTCTGAGACATTTAGAATGAATGGAAGGTGTGGGGAAAGTTTATGGAACTATGTTGTAAGCTACAGTTACTTTCAAGGACTGTAACTTGCCAAAGTATAAACACTAATTTTCCTTTTTCAAACCCTGCTTTATTTGTTGTGTTTAATGCACCCCAGGTACTACTCAAGATTTAAGCTTTTCAAATAGTAAGTAGGGTTTAAAGCGATTGCAGCTTACCAAATAATTCCATAGTCAGTTTAGCCTCCCTTCTCCTCTTCATCTTCACATATTCAGTCAGTTTTCCAAAACTTCTGGCTTATCTCTTAATTGAAATCAATGTGAATTAATAGCAGTGCACAGCTGTCCTCTTGACTCTACTGCTAGCATTCCAATAAAAAAAAACAGGTGAAATATTTGGGAATTGAAATATGTTAAGACTAATATTAGAGAACCCTCTAATTTTAATAAGAGATTATCAGATATTAAACAAAAAATTCAACTTATGGCTACATAAGGTTCAATATGCTTCATAATGCCTGTCGCTTTTGTGACTATGACATTTTGGAGTGATGTTCATAAATTATTGATCTAAACTATCAGTTATCGATGTGGTGTGATAATTTAATAAAACTCAGAACCCTAAGGTCTGAGATTTTGACAGCCTCATCTTGTTACTTGGACAGTATTCCATTCACAAATGTAAATTTATTTTTATGAAACCATATTATCATCTTTAAAAAGGAGTTATCAGAATACATTTAATCCCTTTCTCTTTTAAATTCGAGAAAATCTCAATATTTCTTGGATATTATAACAAACATCTTATTATAGACGTTTATATTGTATATGTAGGTATCTAAGTGTGTTTCTGTACATGTGCGAATGTGGGCACTATATATGTATAGATATGTAGCTGAGGTCTGTCTGTAGATGCAGTTGTTTTGTTTAGTTAGTTCTCTGTATATGATCATATATTTGCAATGTACCGCGGCTCCTGCACTGACGCTGTTGTTGTCTCGTTGTATATTATACGTGTGGATATTGTTAATAATAAAACATAATTATAGAAAAATACAAATTAATAAAACATAGAAGACCATAGTATCCAACAAGAGGATTTCTATCTCTTTGGAATACAATTCTGTACATTCTCAGGGGTATTAGAACTGTATTATTCTATACAGAAATCAAATACATTAAAGATATCAGTTCCTTCATGTGTCTCTATTTTTTTAAACAAAATAAAACATGGTTTATGTTCGAATCATTTCATTTTATTCATATTGTATTTACCAAAAATAATTAATAACGACATATATAACATCCTGTTCCATGGCATATGTTTTTAAAAATTAACACAGAACATCAACACTACAAAATCGTACTTGTTTACCGAACACTTTTTGGAATGCTGCATAATTATTCCAAAGAAATCTGCGTCTTCTCTCACAGCTCCTTTCTGTAGCTCCGTCAGCGGCGGTGACCCGTCTGCTTAGGTCACAGTGGTCAAGCAAAGTGCAGGTGGTATCGGCAGGGGGTCCTCGTTCCCTTCATGTGCAGCATTTTGATAGGAAAATCCAGTCTCCTTACCGCGCATGTGCGAGTGTAAACGAGGTCAAGAGGAGAAAAAGGAAGATGGCGGCGGCGAACAGGGAGAGCAACACCAGGTCTGGGAAACCGGCGGGTAAAGAGCCGCAGCCGCTCGTTATTGCCAAAACTGCAGCGGAGGAGCAGCGGCTTAAGTTGGAGAGACTCATGAGAAACCCTGTAAGTGTCACAGAGGTTTCTGTGGATACAACAAAAGCACGTACATTTTTGTTCCCGCTCGAGTCGTGTTTACAAACAGCCCTGTTGGTGTTGATGTGGCAGGCGACGGTATTGCAGCTAGCAGACCTGCACCTCTGAAACATGCATTGAACCCTGTGATCCAGCACTATTATAGTTAAGATAATACACAACACATGTTGTTTGTAATGGTGCACGATGCCCAGGCGTACTGTAGAATGAATATTTTTAGTGTTAGTGTCTGTGCAGACACTTATTATCGATGTTTTTTTAACATGGGCATTTTGCCTCATCCAACTCGTGAAGCTTTGTTTTTGTAATTTGTAAAGTGTTAATACCGTAGTTGACAAACAGTGTTTTCAATGCTAAACATCATTCGACATTGCCACTCTCTAATAAATACAACTGCTAAGCTTTATTTCAACCAATGATTATAGTTTTAAATCTAGATGTTTTCAGGAAAAAAATGAAAATATACACCATGGTTAATGAATATGAATCTATATGCATGTAAGATATGAGAACGTATTTTAATATTAGCCATTTAATAAGCTAATATGGGGGCATGCATTTTGGTTACGTTTTATGAACGTTAAAGCACTGTCATACAGCTATGGCCAAAAGTTTTGCACCCGCCTATAGAATTAACACATTTTGCTTCATAAAGTCGAATAAAACCTGCTGAATAATGTTACGTTAACATATTGAATTACGTACCGCTTTGTAGTTTTCCATATACGGACAAAAATGTAAACATTTGACATTTCGAAATCTAACATGAAATGCTGTACTACTATTATGGCTTCCGGTACACTTGCGATATCATTTTGTAGTTTCTTTGATTACATGATAAATAAAATATATAAATTATGTTCAATTTTTTTAAATTTTTAAAATTATATTTATTTAATTACGTCTCAATCCTAAAAATCTAGATGCTGCAAAACTTTGTCATAGCTCTACTTAAAACTGAATCAGAACAGAAACGCTTAGCAGAAATTGAAAGTTTCTAGTGATAGTTGTATTTTTGCCACAGTGGCAAAAATGTTGTGGCTATGCCAGTGCTCCTTAATGATCCCCTCCGGGTCTCTGGAACGATCCAGTAGAACCCTCGTGGCATTTAAACTTTGCTGTGCACTGGTAAAGCAGGAGTTCTAGCCATTTGGCTTTCAAAATCTCCACTCAGTTCCTCACACAGGTTGCAGCTGTGTCTAGTCTGAATCTTCTTTTCACCTCATCATTGAGCATGTTTAGAAAAGAAAGAATGCTGCATAGCAGCCTCGTTTTCTAGGTCATGTGCTGTGAGGGCTACAATTGCAAATGCATTGGCATTTTCTGCTAGTACCGCAGCCCCATCCATGTTTTATGTTTTGTCCGTGTTAAGAGCAGCTGAAACATGGTGTTAAACATCGACTGAAAAAAAGGTCCTTCTTTACATCACAAGTGTATGATGAATCGCTTCCCTTTTCCGACTTTTATAGTCAACGTCATGCAAATTAGGAAACTGGCGGTTTTTTAGGATTTGTCGGATTGTGGAAAACAGTCGCTTTTTGGTATGACATGACGTCATTCAAATACGTGAAATACGTATGAAATACGTATTTGATGAATCACAAACAGTTCTTATACAATTCTTAATCTGTTCATAATAACACATTTTGAAACCGACACTTTGATGGCGTCTGCTAAATAAACAAATAATAATGATAATGAATAGAGCCCTATGTCTCCTGTTGTGTAGCAGTGTGAGCCAGTCAATGTTTTATTAGCTATAAATAAGAAAAGCACAGGTCCCCCGTGATTCAGCTAACAGTAAAACTGCAATTGCAAAAAATTGCTATCCAATGCCTCAATCCCTGCACAGTATAACAATTCAGTTCTGGCATGGTTACTAAAAGAGAAGATCCAACAATCTGTGAGATGCTGCTAAAGTGAACAAAGAACTTCATTTGTGTTACATGTGCTAAATCACCTCTTCTAAATGGAACGAAACAGGTTGTTTTTGTCCTCTAAATAAAATGTTACATTCATTTTGTAATGGTTTTTAATTTTATTTCGCTTACATTTGCATATACTGCTAGAAACGCCTGCCACACCACTGCAGTCAGGACAGCAACAGCACCGGTTTGACTTGAGTCCAGAAGCTGTAATTCAGGGCTGCTCAGCAGATCACCACTGAGCAATATGGCTTTGAAATACTGTACCCCATTGAAGGTGTTTCATGGGTTTGAAAAGACAGTCACAATTTTGCATAGTGATGTTTTAAACATGTACCAGGTTAATGAGGAGAAAACTATGGAACCAGTGTCCTAGTGTAGTTGCTACTATTTATTCAGCTTTTTAGGAATCCAAACTTTGTTAATTTTTTTATAATGATGTTTTTTATATGGTCGTACAAGAACTTTCTGGTAGTTGTTATTGCTCTTTAAGCCAAAAAGGTTAGATAGTCATGCTCTTAATTCCTTCAGGAACTCTTACCCTTCATCCTGAGAAGTTTTAGGACAATAGTCCTAGTTCGTAAAGGATCACATAATGAGAGAATAAAACAAATAACTTTTTATTTGGCAGAGTTACTTCTAGTTTATCTGGACAGTGCCAGATCTCTGAGTGGAGCAATATTACTGAAGAGTCCGTGTCTTATCTGGACAGTGCCAGAGCTCTGATATTACGGAAGTGTCCATGTCTTATCTGGACAGTGCCAGATCTCTGATAGTACTGAAGTGTCCGTGTATTATCTGGACAGTGCGAGAGCTCTGATATTACTGAAGTGTCTGTGTCTTATCTGGACAGTGCCAGAGCTCTGATAGTACTGAAGTGTCCGTGTCTTATCTGGACAGTGCCAGATCTCTGATATTACTGAAGTGTCCGTGTCTTATCTGGACAGTGCCAGATCTCTGATATTACTGAAGTGTCTGTGTCTTATCTGGACAGTGCCAGCTAGAAGCTGATGCTACTGAATCATTTTCTATTTCAAGTCAAATTCCAGTAATTGTTGTAGTCTTGGCTAAGCACCTGCCAACCGAACACTTACTTTTATGAGTATTTGACATATTACAAAATCAAAAGCAATTTAAAAAAATTAAAAAAACATTATTAATCATAAGGGACAGTACAAAATGTACCAATTTATATAGTGTTGAAATATCTTCTATATGTTTATTTAGCAGACACCTTTATCCAAGGTGACTTACAGAGACTAGGGTGTGTGAACTATGCATCAGCTGCAGAGTCACTTACAATTACGTCTCACCCGAAAGACGGAGCACAAGGAGGTTAAGTGACTGGGTTACCTCCTGGTTACAAGCCTTTTTCTTTAACCACTGGACCACACAGCCTCCTTCTAGCATTGAATAACTTTCATATTCGATTGGTCCTGAGTGATTTTTATAAAAATCTATCTTGCATTCATTCTGATGCAGAGCTTGATCTATGGAAAGTGTTTTTACAGTATCAGCTGTTAAATATAGGTTTAAACATACTTTCTTTTCCATACAATGTACTTGTTATGTAAACCCTTTGGGGGCTTGTGGGTTATTCAGCTATTCACATTCTTGGAATAACTACAGTTATCTATGAATGGTCGTGTATCCTCTATGTATCTGATATTTTAAATGTTTTTTTTCCCACCGCTATGGAACATTATGCTTTTCTGAAAAGGATAATTGTTTAATTCGATATCCTTGTATATAAAACATACATTTTGAATTCTTTTTTTTGTAGGATAAGCCTGTCCCAATCCCAGAGAGACCGAAGGAATGGAACCCACGTGCTCCTCCAGAGTTCGTCCGAGACGTGATGGGTAAACTCTGCCTTTCTCCTTGTAACTCAAGCACACGCACACACACAGGCAGACATGCTGGAGCTTTCTTGTAAGATACTTGCTAAGTGTTAATCTACACTTAACCCTTCTGAATTACCGTTTAAACTATCATAGACATATTCAATGAATACGTAGACTTTATAGTTATCTTTAAGTTACTTTATTTATTTCAAATTTCACTAGTATTTATTCACAAAGTTTACAATGCATCTAGATAATGTAAATGATAAAAGTCAATGTAAGAGTCTCATAGAGTTTAGAGTTTAACAAGAATACTCTGCCGTGTGGTTTTCTTTCCTGTGTTTTCTTTCTTTGCTGGTGAGCTACAGTTTATGAAATCCCTGTTGGTGTCTTAAATATTTGACTTGAATGGCTGAAAATTTGAATTGCTGTCGGGTGTGCAATTCGTATCGCTCAACGCCCAGGACAACAAGTTTTGTTGTTATACTTTGTCGGTAACGACCTAAGCTCCCCTGCTTCGCCAATTGTGCCCCGCCCCCTGGGAACTCCCGTCCATGGTCGGCAGAGGAGTAGCCAGGACTTGAACCAGCGACCTCCCGGCTATAGGGCGCATCCTGCACTCCACGTGGAGCGCCTTTACCGGATGCGCCACTCGGGAGCCAACATTATAACAAAATAATCTCCATGACAGATTAAATTAGCATAATGTTTTTTAACAGTTACTTAATTGTACTTTTGGTCTAAAATAAACTTCTACCTTTTAAATTGTATCCCTGTTGTTCTGATAATCTCCATGACAGATTAAATTAGCATAATGTTTTTTAACAGTTACTTAATTGTACTTTTGGTCTAAAATAAACTTCTACCTTTTAAATTGTATCCCTGTTGTTCTGATAATCTCCATGACAGATTAAATTAGCATAATGTTTTTTAACAGTTACTTAATTGTACTTTTGGTCTAAAATAAACTTCTACCTTTTAAATTGTATCCCTGTTGTTCTGTACTGTAGGTATTTGTACTTCACTGTCCACTACGATTTCTATTGTGGGCCTCCGGAAGCTCTATTAGCAATGGTTTCCAGCTTTATGAAAGATACAAATGATGAAAATGTTAAAAAAAAAAAAAAAAAAACACGAATCCCGATAATTCTGCACGTGATCACTCGGGGGCGGTCATAAACTGCAGTGTAAGGTATCAGAAAAATATATATATATATACACACACTGATGCACAATAAAAATGCAACAGTCTTAAGTTTTACATCAATAGCTCATTGGGCACATACATAATGTTATTTACATTTTAAATAGTGAGCAGATAGGTTTGTTGATTGTTTGAGTAGTATTGTTCCTTGGGATAACAAAATACTTAGCTCAAGTCATTTCATAAAAACGCCAGTTGCTCAGTGTTTGGTATTTGAGTTGTTAAAATTGCCAAAATGAGTTGATTTAAGAATCTGTATAAATAGCCATTCGAAAAGACATGATTTTAATTAATGCAAGAACAGTGAAAGATATGACCATGCCCCACTTGAGTAATGAAGATCTCCTGGTTGCATCGGCATGATTGAAGGCGGCCTGTCTGTGAGAGAAGTTCAGAGAAACCAGGAAACCGGCTCTGTGAGGGACAGGCCACGCCCTGGAAGGCAGAGTGTCACCACACCGACCCAGGACCGTTATGCTGACTGTTGCATTGTTCAAGCTAACTGGTGGGGCAACCGCGACCAGCCAACCTTCACCAGCTGGCTGATCAGGTCAATCCGTCAACGCTGCCAGGATTGTGTTGATGCTCGGGGAGGTCATACCCGATACTAACTTTGTAATGTTTTTGTTTTGACAGTGTCACGTTTTATAATGAAAACTTATCATGATTCTTTGATCTGTATTTTTGTTCACATTTTCTGTGATTTAGTTTGATATCTATGTTTAAAATATTTGATTAAATCCATTAGACCCGAGTGTTGCGTTTCTTTTGTGCATCAGTATATGTTAATCTCACATATCACACTGAGCTCTTTTTCATTTGCCTTTTTTTTTTTTTTTTTTTTAACTGTCGCTCAAATTCTGGTGAGACGGTAAATAAGTGCAAGGTATTTGTCAGCGAATACAAACATCTGATTTTTGTATCTGAATACATGTCAAAAAATATTTGTTCGATATTTGTCCCAGCACTAATTACAAATATGTTACACCTATTAGTACTTATTTGGAATAATGAGTATTCTGAATAATAAAATATTAGCTGTACGTAAACGTACTGTTTGTGATATATGGTGGTTATATAGCGTGTCCCATGAATCATGAACACAGTTTAATATGAATTCAGCACAACTGCACAAGATGCAAAACACAGAGGTAACTTTCTACATAATAGTCAAATATTACATTCAACACATCTTAAAACGCTGATTAACATTCATTAGTTATTTTTAAGTTATTGGAAAAATAAATGTGCTCAACGTGCGTGGGACACACTGTAGTGCATCTACTGATGTAACAGCAAAGGGCTTATCAATTCAAAACGTATACTTGAACTTTATTTAATCTGTCATGTTACATATGCAGTACAGCACATATTTACATGTAAGAAATGATTAAACAGGTTTCACAGCAAAGTGCTAACATTGCAATATAACCCGGCGTGAGCTTCTGTCATTGGGTTAGAAGCGTTTTTATTAACGCATATATTTTATTAAACAATACACAAACAAGGTACTTCATATCAACACTGTACATGTTAGTTAAATTAAACGTTCTCAAACTAAAACTGTCAGATAAACACTTTTTTGAGGATATAAGTTAGCACAGTATTGACTTTCCGATCGCCAGATAAGACGCTTGCTAATTCCCCTTCAATTTTATGAATGTAACCCTCGATCTAGTTGCTGTACCCTTTCTGTTGTGTGCTTTTAGGAATTCGCCCATCATTATTCACCCAGTTATCGATTTCTTCCTGCTTTATTGGAGGCACACAAATCATCGATTTACTCCACGTATCAGTGGCTGCGGTGGCTGTGACAGTAGCTTGCACTCTGGCAATGCACAGACTAATCTTTTAAATTTAAGGTATTATTTATTTTTTCGTAAATTCACAAATAAGTGATGCTGCTTTCTTAATGCATTTAAATGCAGCAATCTAGTAAGGTTACAACAACAAAAAAGCACCATAGTACTTGTTGGGATGTTTAAAAAAATGTTACATTTACTGTTTAGTCGTTGTCATGCTGCAGAATAAATTTGGGGCCAATCAGATGCCTCCCTGATGGTATTGCATGATGGATAAGTATCTGCCTGTACTTCTCAGCATTGAGGAGACCATTAATTCTGACCAAATCCCCAACTCCATCTGCAGAAATGCAGCCCCAAACTTGCAAGGAACCTCCACCATGCTTCACTGTTGCCTGCAGACACTCATTCGTTTACGCTCTCCAGCTCTTCGGCAAACAAACTGCCTTCTGCTACAGCCAAATATTTCAAATTTTGACTCATCAGTCCAGAGCACCTGCTGCCATTTTTCTGCACCCCAGTTCCTGTGTTTTCGTGCATAGTTGAGTCGCTTGGCCTTGTTTCCACGTCGGAGGTATGGCTTTTTGTCTTCCATGAAGGCTACTTCTGACCAGACTTCTCCGGACAGTAGATGGGTGTACCAGGGTCCCACTGTTTTCTGCCAGTTCTGAGCTGATGACACTGCTGGACATCTTCCGATTGCGAAGGGAAGTAAGCATGATGTGTCTTTCATCTGCTGCAGTAAGTTTCCTTGGCCGACCACTGCGTCTACGGTCCTCAACGTTGCCCGTTTCTTTGTGCTTCTTTAAAAGAGCTTGGACAGCACATCTGGAAACCCCTGTCTGCCTTGAAATTTCTGCCTGGGAGAGACCTTGCTGATGCAGTATAACTACCTTGTGTCTTGTTGCTGTGCTCAGTCTTGCCATGGTTTATGACTTTTGACAGTAAACTGTCTTCAGCAACCTCACCTTGTTAGCTGAGTTTGGCTGTTCCTCACCCAGTTTTATTCCTCCTACACAGCTGTTTCAGTTAATGATTGTGTTTCAACCTACATATTGAATTGATGATCATTAGCACCTGTTTGGTATAATTGTTTAATCATACACCTGACTATATGCCTACAAAATCCCTGACTTTGTGCAAGTGTACCTAGAAGAATTGATGCTGTTTTGAAGGCAAAGGGTTGTCACACCAAATATGGATTTGATTTAGATTTTTCTTCTGTTCACTCACTTTGCATTTAGTTAATTGATAAATATAATCTGTTAACATGTCTATTTTTGAAAGCATTCTTACTTTACAGCATTTTTTCACACCTGCCTAAAACTTTTGCACAGTACTGTATATACAGTGCCTTGCAAAAGTATTCAGACCCCTGACCAATTCTCTCATAGTACTGAATTACAAATGGTACATTGAAATTTTGTTCTGTTTGATATTTTATTTTAAAACACTGAAACTCAAAATCAATTATTGTAAGGTGACATTGGTTTTATGTTGGGAAATATTTTTAAGAAAAATAAAAAACTGAAATATCTTGCTTGCATAAGTATTCAACCCCTGTGCTGTGGAAGCTCCCAGTTTACACGGATGAAAGAAATTGCCCTAACAAGGAAACAATTACCTTACCATTGGCCTCCACCTGTGAACCATTAAAGTTGCTGTCACATTTTCTGGATAAAAACCCCACTGTTGAAGGATCATTGTTCAGGCTGTGAATCTGAAGGAAAATGAAGACAGAAGTTAGAGATAAAGTAATACAAATGCATAGATTAGGGAAAGGGTACAAAATAATATCCAAGTGTTTGGATATCCCAGTGAGAACAGTTGGATCAATAATCAGGAAGTGGAAGCTGCATCACACCACCCAGGCACTGCCAAGAAAAGGCCATCCCTCAAAACTCAGCGCTCAAACAAGAAGGAGACTTGTGAGAGAAGCCACAGAGAGGCCAACAGTCACTTTGAAGGAGCTACAGAGTTCAGTGGCTGGGAGTGGAGAAATGGTGCACCAGTCAACCATATCAAGAGCTCTGCATAACACTGGCCTCATGCATCATGCTGTGGGGATGCTTCTCATCAGCAGGGACTGGGCATCTTGTTAAAATTGAAGGAAGAATGGATGGAGCAAAATACAGGGAAATACTGCAAGAGAACCTGCTTCAGTCCGCTAATAAAAAAATGAAGCTTGGGAGGAAATTCACCTTTCAGCAGGACAATGATCCCAAGCACAAGGCCAAAGCAACATTGGAGTGGCTCAAGAACAAAAAGATGAATGTCCTACAGTGGCCCAGTCAAAGTCATGATCTCAATCCCATTGAGAATCTGTGGCACTATTTGAAAATTGTGGTCCACAAGCGTCGTCCAACCAACCTGAACAACCTGGAGCAAATCTGCCAAGAAGAATGGGCCAAAATCACTCCGACACTGTGTGCAAAGCTGGTACATACTTACCCCAAAAGACTTTGCAGCGAAAGGTAGCTCTACCAAATATTAATGTGTGGAGGTTGAATACTTATGCAAGCAAGATATTTCATTTTTTTATTTTTCTTAAAATTTTTTCCCAACATAAAACCAATGTCACCTTACAATAATTGATTTTGAGTTTCAGTGTTTTAAAATAAAATATCAAACAGAACGAAATTTCAATGTACCATTTGTAATTCAGCAATATGAGAGAATTGGTCAGGGGTCTGAATACTTTTGCAAGGCACTAATATATATATATATATATATATATATATATATATATATATATATATATATATATATATATATATATATATAACAAAAGAAAAAACATATTTTGTCTTTGCAGAATTTGATAGGGCCTACAGTAAATATTACATGTATTTTGGTAGAAAAACATCAAGAATAATCTGAATTCCACAAAGCAGCAGTAATAGTTGGCAATGATTTAGTATCTGTGATGCAACAAACTAAAACACTTCTACATCAGAAGCTGGATTCAGCTTATAGAGAAAAAAGCAGGCAGAAGCTATTTTTATATTTGAAGAACTCCCAAGTATTGCTTATTATATTTGTACTCTTAGTATGTTACTTACATTTACGAGCAAGTGTGTTCCAAACTGCCCTGAAAGGAACATTTCCTTAAAGTATGTTATACATCTGTTGAGGTCACGGAACCTTTTGTGTATCTTGAAGAATTTAGTGAACCAGTCAAGCTACAAGGCTAGATCCGCCCCTGTTAATCACTGATTGATTGATTGATTGTGTTCACTGTTAAATAAAACCAAAATCCTACAAGTTATATTCTACTTTTTTGTGTGTTTTGTGCAACGGGGAGGGGGCAAGTAGATTTTTCAAGCATTCTGTCCCTTGCTTGTCCCAAGTTTTTTTTCAAACATTGCACACCCCTGACTGGACTGTAGTAAACAATCAAGACTCACTATTGTTTAGTAAGTAACAAGTATGTCAGTAACATAACCCCCTGACCACAGCTGTCACTTCAGCAGTAGAGCTATCAGTGTGACATATATGAACAGTATGGACATATATGAACAGTATGTGCAGACTAGCAAGAATAAAAAATGGCAATGAATAGTTTAATGAAAATTAGATCCGTGGTATTGAACACCCTAGATGTCATTAGATTAGCAAGTGATGTGTTCGTATCATAGTAAATTATATTAAAATGACCGATTTATTTTAATGTGGAAAGACTTCTTGTGTTCTCGAGATGCATGTAAAAATGTAACTGTGACATAGACAGGTGGGTGTACAGACAGAGACACTGCCATATATCCCCACAATCCCAACAATCTATGCTAAATAGTTAGTTTCATCACAATTTAATAAGCGGTTTTCCAGATATAGGCAATATGAATGTGTGACATGCAGATCGATAAATGTACGGACATACAGACACCGCCATGTAACCCCAGAATCTAATACTCTCAGTAAGCTCAATAATGTTAATGCAAAGTTTTACAATTGGATAAGTGCTTTTCCAGATATATGGAAACATGTATGTGTGACATGTGTATGTTCGACCGCCTCCATTGTATCCTCATTGCTGGCTGGGTGGCTGGGTGGCTGGCTGCGTGGGTGGGTGGGGGATAATAATTCTATCAGTTTCAGTGTATTTGGATGGCTACACACTAAGCTGAAGCAGTAATTCTGGGCACCTGTAGTAGGTGCTGCTAAGATCTAGCAGGGTGTGACTGGTTGTGTTGTCCTGCTGCAGGTTCGAGTGCTGGAGCTGGCAGCGGGGAGTTCCACGTGTACAGACACCTGCGGCGCAGAGAGTACCAGAGGCAGGAGTGCATGGATACCATGAGTGAAAAGGTATGCATTGTACTCCAGTCAGGTTTCAGTTATATTTGATCATTTCACACAAAGATTTAACAATGTCTATTGTGCAGAGACCTTGGGGTATAAATAACCCTTGTAGTCCACCCTGTTACCTTGCTCCTCCTCAACGTTTATTTTTCAGTGGCTCACACTAGACAGTAACAAATCACTCGAGTTGGACACATCCAGGCTAAAGCATGATCAGATTTGCCTCTGAATACATTTCAAGCAGCGGCTGTTTGAATATTCCCTGAAATCATTAGTGTAGAAACTGCTAATGGATTTCTTATGTCTCATACACCTAGTCACTGAGTTTTTGGAATGTAGCTGCACTAAAAGCCGTTCTGCAATTCTGAAATGTACAGTCTCGCAGTGCTACTTGATATAGTCCTTTCACAGAAGAAATTGGCATTTGGTAATGACATGCTTTTTTCTGTGTGTGTTTTCTCTGTTACAGCAAAAGCTGGACAAGGAGTACCAGGAGAAGCTGCAGAAGAACAATGAGGCAACAGCAGAGAAGACAGCCAAGCGCAGGAAGAAACGGTGAGGTGCAGGGCTGGGTGATATTGACAAAGAGAACCTGCAAATACACTACTGAAAAAAAAACATTTCAAACTTGAATTTTTCACACAATTAACAATAATAATCCAATTTGAGTATCTAAATGGGTGTGTAACATCAGTGACACGCATCTGAACACAAGACCCATGGAGGGTGCATAACATCAGTGACACGCATCTGAACACAAGACCCATGGAGGGTGCATAACATCAGTGACACACATCTGAACACAAGACCCTTGGAGGGTGTCTATGGCCTCTTGGAGATCTCTACAAGCCTGGCAGTATGACATGTGCATTATCTTGCATCAAAACAAACCCAGGGTAAATTGCACCATCAATGTCTTACTGCAGCGTTCAAGACTGTGTGTATGTACCGCTGAGCTGTAAATCTGCCTCTTGGAAGGAAAATAAGATCTGTGGGATTCAATGCAGATGCCTCCCCTCCAAAACAGTCAACGATGTTGAATTGAGCAAATCGTGCTCTCCATACTTAAACACATTGACCATTAGTGGACACCATTAGTGGCCACCTGACTAATGATCAAATCTGAAGTCTAAATAGGGGGGCAGCCGGTGCAAAATGCATCTCAACAGTCACAATTTATGAGTAACACATAAAAAGGTCTACTGGTGAATGCCAGTGTGTTTATAAAGTCATTTATTCCCATATTTAATGTTAGTGTAGTGTAGTTATGCAGCAAGTTTGACTCTCCGATACATCAAGCTTTGAAAGTGATTCATTAAAAGCTTTTGGAAAAATTACCATAGTCGAGTACACATTTACTATGTGCATCTTTTACACAGGAACATGTAATACCTACCAAACGACAGTAATAAATAATAGGTAAGATGAGTAGGATTCTCCAAATAATGATTTTACATCAAGCTGATTAATGACCGTTATCATCGCCCCAAAACTCAGAAAGCAAAGAAAGTGTTCAAGATACAAATCTATATACATTAAAAATGCCATTTGGCAAATTACATTTGCCCTGTTGCTTTTTTTGCATTCTTATATTCTCTCTTGTGATCTCAAAACAAACAACTGACACGTTTTACAATTGATGCATTTTAAGTACTGGGGATGCAGCGGTACAATACATATCATGATATGTAGGTCGTGATATATCTATCACGATACATGTTGTAGGAGGTATTCCCAGCAAACTGACTAATCATTGACAAACTAACTAATTCAATAAATTAGAAATAAGTAAGTACAAGCAGCCTGACTATAATGCAACACAAGTGCAAGCGTCACCCTGTTTGCAAGGTTGTTTACTGCACTACCAGAGCTCACAAAAAGGACAGCTATGATGGAGAATCTTCTCAAAGAGTTTCCAATCACAAAAAATATTAAACACGACTGCTTCTTTCTGAGAATTTGATGAATATTTCTGCGGTGCCAAACCATTTTTAGGACCTGTAAATCTATGGTAACCTGTAAAGTAACCCAAAAAGGAGCACAATGCTCTCAAACTCTAAAAACCCAGAGGTGCCGCTCCCTGACTGAAGAAAACCTCAAAGCGAACCTCAGCTGCAGATGCTATACGGGGAAGAAGTGGTGACGACCTGAGATTGAAGAATCATGGTAGAGAGGACTTCTTAGTACAATTCAACTAAACAAGTTCTACAACTAGACAGTGAATGAGTCAGTGTTGCCCTGGACTGTTGAGTATAATCTGTGTACATTCTCAACATGAAACATAATTAAATTAAACACAACTAAAGACATTTAACTAGAGTTACATAACTTGTGATACATAACTTTTAATGAACTGTGATAAGTAACTGAAAAGTTGGAATCAGCTCCAGTTAGTTACTTCAGTTAACTTGCTTATTGTTAGACAAGTATATTTAGATAACTTAGATTGAAGATTTGATACTATGTATTGCTTCTATGATGTGATGGTCCAGATGGGTTAATAGTATGATGCACAAGATGATCAATTTATTATTTTAATGATGAAGATAGGCAGGGTATGTATTCACACCAAATGTAAAACACACTTCGTCATTCTAGAACCATTTGTGAACTACAATGAGCTATGTTATGGTCTTGCATCACAAACGATACCTACCTCTATTACGATATCATGTAATGAAAGTATCGTGATTCAACATTACACAGTAAATCATTACATGCCTAGTAACTGTATGGTTTCACAGACCTCATTTAGCACTAGTCTTGGACTGCAGTATGTCATGTTAGGTGAGCTAGTCTAAGATTAGTGCTAGTCTAAGATTAGTGCTAATCAGGGTCTGTAACCAGCCTAGCATCGTGCTCTGCCTGCTTCTGTAATGCTCTTGGTTCAGCGTGCTACAAAGTTTGTGTACCTTGAGTTGAGTACAGTTACAGGCAGAACATCAAGGATTAGTACTGGTACTGAAAGTAGAACTTGCTGTGTTGGTTTGCATAAAATATACAACCTGTTTAGCAGTCTTTACTGCTGTGAACGGGGTTACATTGATATAAGTGAAGCAGACATTCAGTGCTTCACATTTATACATGTTTTTTGTTATTTCCCTAGGCAAAAGTTAAAAGAGAAGAAACTGATGGCACAGAAAGCTAAACTCCAGGAAGGGGAGGATGGAGGTACTTTTTCATAGATTCAAATGGCTTTTTTTTTTTTTTTTTTTTTAGCTGGATGGAGTTACCTTTTCATAGATTCAGATGGATTTTAGTTGATAAAGGCTGCCACACAACAGATGCAGGGTGACATGACATGTCTGTGTTTGATAGACTGTACTTGTAGACACATTTCCTCTATTAAAATCACTGTGTAGATTACAGTTTTGTTGAACAAGATTTATTTCTAGATATTTCATATTAAAGCACTAAGGTAAAGAAACAACTTGATACAACTCAACTTGAAATAACTCAATGCACTCAAAAGTTTGTACAGAAATTGAAAATATTTCCTTACACACAGGAATCCTCATTTGTTTGAGTATTTACCACTCACTTCCCTCCGCAAATATTAATTGGCAAACTGTCCCAGGCGTCTTCAAACATCTTGATCCCCTGGAAGATAATTTCATATGTATATTTCATCATATCCAGTTCTTTGGCAGTCTACTCCATATTTTTGTAAACTCATAATCCATACATTTAAACATTCACCAACACTAGAAACATATTTGTAAACAAGTATATTGTTAAAGTTTAGACCTTGAAATGAATGTAGAATGTTGGTTTTGTTTCTCATCAGATGGCGATAGTGGTTCAAATTCTGCATCCAGCAGTGACAAGGTCCCCAGGAAAGAGGATGATGATGATGCAGAGGAACCCAGCTTTGTTATGGGGGGGAGGTGACAGTGATGCAGAGGAGCCCAGCTTTGTTTTATGGGTGGGGGGGTCGGGGTTGACGCTTCGACATGTTTCTGATCACTACACACCCAGCCAGGAATGGGGTGCCCAATAACCTCTCCACTTCTCACTGCAAATCTTTATTCAAGAGTGTCCAAACCACAGCTGGTAAACCATAGCTATGCCAAGCTTTGCTACCTTCAAGTACATATAACTAACTAAATAATTCCAGTCAATCTAATATGTATTGCCCAAGCTTCATTTTTTCGTAGCATTTGTAAACAATAACGTCTCCTGCACTCTTTTCCACGCTGCACTTCCTGTTGAAGGAACACATCTGATTCTTTCTGAGCGAATTTGTTATATTTCTCCAAAATGAAAAACTCTCAGAAGCTAGACACAGTGACTCGCATTTGAGTGCCTGTTGTTGCTTTTCCTATGTTTTGCGGTGCGATTCCCGGGCAGTGTATGTACCGGGCTTAGTCAGAGCGGAGAGAACTGCTGTCTGTCCTGGTGTCGGTCTCATTGATTGTGACCCATATTAAGTAGAGATCTGTTTCTGTTCAGGGCAGCATGAACTAAGCTGCTGATGGAAGCCAGGAGTACACCAGCACCTCCTGCTGGCTTGCTCAGGACCACATTCATTGATGTGTCTGTGTGTTACCAGCATCATGAAGTTGTTGTGTGTGTTTTTTTTTTTTTTTTTTTAATAAAAAGTTAAAATGTTTCCAAAATTTCTATGTATTTGTTTATATAGTGCCTTTCATATCATGGTATCTCAAAGTGCTTAAGTGTCCGTTAAAAACAGAAAGAAGTACAGTAAAACATTGCAAATCCGAAGGTCAATAATCCAGACTCATCAAAAATCTGAACAACGTTGATGTCCCTGAGATTCTGTAGTATTGAAGGCCCTATACGTAGCTTCAGCCAATCAGAGATTAGTTACAGCAGAGATTACCTGTGAAACGTAGTGTACATGCGCAAAACCTGTATTAACTGCAAAAGGTAAAGCTACTTTAGTTCGGTGCCAGTAAACATACAGTATTTTAACATACAGTATATCATAAAAACAACGTTTAAATTACAATGCCTGCATCAAAACAAAAGAGAATTCAGCTACCACTGAAAGAAAAACTGACAATTCTTGAACGAATTGATCAGTGACAGTCAATGCAAGATTGCAGACGATTTCAGAATTGGTAAAAGCACAAATTAGTGCGAGAGGTCCCGGGTTTGCGCCTACCCTCCGCCTGTGTGTGGATTGCCTCACCCAGTGTGATGCGCCTGCCTGCGGGAACCAAGATTATTACAATCAAAGTCTTCAGGGACTATTTTTTCTCAGTGGAAGGATACATAATATATTTCTTATTTTTTTTCCTTTAAAAGGGTAATTTGTGTAATTATTGAAAAAAAAAAAAAAAAATGTAGCCATTTTACAAGCGAAATAACTCCAGGGCGTGCGGCAAGAATTACTGCACACCCTGCTGTGGTTATTTCTTACTCGCCGTATTGGGGAGCTAGACATCGAAGGTGAGTCTGCTGACACGTCAGGAATTGATAGTTTCTGTGAAAAACTTAGTTATGGAGGTATGTGCTGTAGTGGTGTTCCCTATCAAGTACAAAATGTAACCATTACCGAATGGGTGTTTACTTGTAAAGATCCCGGAACCTGAATAGAATACCAAAGCTGCGCGCTAACGCCCGTGACGTAGCCATGCTCGCCCCTGAGTGCATAAGAGGGCTGCAGACACAGGTACTGGTGTCATTGTCCTTTCAGATCCTGACGGGAGAGCATACAGATAAGTACAGGTTACTTTTATCTGCATATATTTTACTACTAACACGATAATTTTTTTAACATTGTATTTTTAGTTTACTAATTACACATAATTTTTGCACACAGGGATCAAGCAGATTAAAGCCTAGCACACACGAGCGGCAAAATGCAGCACATAACGCTCACCTTTTATTTCAATTAGAGTGAACACACACTGATGGAAAAATGAGGGGCAGCAGGCCCTGGAGAAGGTGAGGTCCAGTTGACGGCCAGCTTTGTGGGTAGGAGGGGATGGAGAGAGAAAAGTTGAAGGAGTGAAGGAAGGAATCCGGCAGAGTGGGTGGGGTTGGAGAGATTGATATTGAAATCACCTAACAGGACAGTTGGGGTAGACAGAGAGGGGAGGGAGGAGTGGAGATAGTTGAGAAAGTGAGTGAGAGGTCCAGGGTGACGGTACATTACAATTAGCAGGAGTTGACGGAGAGGTTAGTTGGACAGCGTGAAATTCAAAGGTGTTAACAGAGAGTGATGAGAGGTCAGAGGGGACAGAAAAGAGTAAGTAGAGAGAGGAAAAGACCAGTCCCACCTCCCCGTCCCGTGAGACGCAGAGTATGGGAGGGGATGTGGAGAGAGGACAGGGCAACAGGAGTTATAGTGTTATCAGGAGAGAGCCAGGTTTCAGTGAGAGCAAGGAAATCGAGAGAGTGGGAGGCAAAGGCAGAGATGAAATGAGTGACAGTTCCAGAGGTCACCAAAGAGAGTGCGGGAGGGGAGGGGGGGAGAGGCAGAGGGATGAGGTTAGAGGGGTTAGGGGAGCAGCAGCGGAGAGAGGACAGGAGTGAGAGGACAGAATAACAGGGAGTGAGAGACAGTCATAGCAGGACAGGTGAGACAGATAGGTACAGTAGTAGTGGGAGCAGGAGCGGTGGGGGGAGGGTACAGACCTGTTTAGTAGTTGGCGTCTTCCAGAGAGCTGCTAGGTTCGGATTTTGTCCAACAGCCTCTCCTCGCTGGACTCCCACAGCTAGACTCCCAGCTCTTCGGTAGTGAGCGAGCCTCTTCGGTTGGCTGCTGCTTCGTGCTGGTGCATAAATAGGCTAGCTGTTTATTATACTAAACTGTGCTAAAGACAATACTTAAGCAATACAATAGTTTCAATGCACTTCAATGGGATCACACAACTACAAAACGCTGTGTGGAAACGAAATCAAATTGCAAATCAACCTCTATTCAATGTAACCACACTCACGTACTAATCACAAACAGTAGATCACTTAATTAAAACAACACCACCTTTATAATGTTACTTAAATACATCTAATGTTAAGAGTTGGAATGAGGCCTATAGTAGCCACTGGGAGAGATTTGGAAAAGGTCCTCGCTCTACCTGTCCTCGCTCTGACTGCACAGCTCAGACTGCCCTTGGACGAGTGGCCCTTCGATGGCTGGCGCTTAGAACGGCTGTCGTTCTAAGACACTGTTTGCCAGTTTATACTATCCTGCAGGTCTAGAGCTGGTCCACTTTACACGCTATCTAAATTCACTTCAATCAACCACAGCTCTGAGCACTTTAGAAAATTAATTCCTTCAACCAGCTAATGTAGTTACATCAGCAACAAGCATTCAATTGTACTTACCTGTTGCAGTCAATCAGGCCAGGCGACTGACTGCAATCAGTCCATGCTTCCCACTCTATCGAACAAGAGACTGCAGAGACAACACTACTGTGGTGGCTTATATAAACCACCAGGGTGGCCTCAGGTCTCCCAGTCACCAGTGTGTGACCCGCAAGCTGTTGCTCTGGGCACACAAACACCTCCTCTCACTGCAGGCGGTACACCTGCCCAGGGTTGTAAACTGGGCGGCAGACCTCCTTTCCAGGAGAGTTCCCAGCACCTCAGAGTGGAGGCTTCACCCCAAGGTGGTGAGCCTCATTTGGGACAGGTTCGGGAGAGCAGAAATAGATCTTTTTGCCTCCCAGGAATCGACCCACTGCCCCCTTTGGTTCTCCATAACAGGAGACAGCGACCCGCTGGCGATAGATGCCTTGGCACACCAGTGGCCGAGGCAATTGTTGTATGCCTTCCCACCGCTCGTCATGCTCCCGCTGTGTCTAGAAAAAATCAGGCAGGACTGGGCCAGGGCCCTATTAGTAGCCCCTTACTGGTCCAGGAGACTTTTGGTTTTCAGCTCTGATGCAGCTCCTGAGCGACCAGCCTTGGAGCCTCCCCAATCGCTGTGATCTGCTCAGTCAGGCGCAGGGAACCTTATGGCATCCCGACCCATCGAGCCTACAGCTCTGGGTCTGGCCCCTGAACGACTGCAATTAAGCCATCTGGGTCTGTCCAGTAAGGTCATTGAGACCCTGCAAAATGCCAGAGCAGCGTCCACAGTACAAGTTCAAGTGGGGTGTCTTTCAGACGTGTCTACCTTGTGGGTTTGACCCCACGATTTGTCCCATGGCAGTAATACTACAGTTTTTGCAGGACCTATTTTAGGAAGGGAAATCCCCATCCACGTTAAAGGTCAGGACAGCCATTTCGGCCTGCCATGTCAAAACTGACTCGGTCTCCCCAGGAGCTCACTTCCTGGCGGGACAATTTTTGAAAGGAGCTTGGCGGCTTCGGCCACCTCTGAAGGATATTGTTCCTCACTGGAGGCTCAACGTAGTGCTTGAGGCACTCGTGAAGCCTCCATTTGAGCTCTTGCATTCAGCTGAGCTGAAATTTTTGTCACTTAAAGGGCTTTCTTGCTTGCAATCACTTCCGCTAGAGTGAGAGGAAGCATTTTCAATTGCAAAAGCATGCTTAATTTTTTCAGAAGCCAGGACAAAGGCATTCCACATCAACCAGTCTGTGGAATTGGAGGCTTTCCACTGACCTCCTTTCCAGTCTGCCCTGGGCAGGCACTAGCTTATTATGTGGACAGGACACAAAATTGGAGGCAGTCATTTTTTTGTCTGTTATGAGGCCATGGGCAAGCCCTGTCTAAACAGAGGCTATCAAAATGGATAACAGACACAGTCAGGACAGCCTATGAGCGAGCCAACTTGCCCCCTCCAGAAAAGCTCACTGCCCATTCTACCAGGGGCATGATAACTACAAGATTCTATCGACCTGAATGACACGGATCCCCAAAACCCTGGCTTTGGAGCGAGAGTGTTGAAGGTGGCTTCAGGGTCTTCCCTTACAACATAACATAGCGGTGAGTTCTCCCTCAATTGTGTAGCCCTAGCTACTTGTTTCTGGGGTTCCGAATGGTAAGGAGCAAGGCGCAAGGCACAGTAGCAGTGGCAGTCCGGTCGTTATGCAATATTGCCTTGCAACGACTTTGGTACACTCACCCATTCGGTAATGGTTACATTTTGTACTTGATAGGGAACATTGGGTTATTATCACAACTCTGGTTCCCTGAAATAGAAATGTAACCGTTAGCCTTCAAGGTCACTGTGTCCATGATTGCAGCATGTTTGAAGGAAAATGACACTAGTACCTGTGTCTGCAGTCCTCTGATGCTCTCAGGGGCGAGCATGGCTACGTCACGGGCATTAGCGCGCAGCTTTGGTATTCTATTCAGGTTCCAGGATCTTTACAGCTAAACACCCATTCGGTAATGGTTACATTTCTATTTCAGGGAACCATGGTTATGATAATAACCCAATGTTTTCAGATTTATCTGTTAAGTAAATGTTGAATTGCCAAGTGTAAAAAAAAAAAAAGATTTTAATTCACTGATTTATTTGTTAGAAACCCAGATTTAATGTGTCAGCTAAATGTTGACTCGCCGAGTTAAAAAAAAAATTGAAATGTTGAATTTATGATACGCAATTTTCAACATTTATAAATTATATCTGAAAGTACAATTTTCAAAACTTGTTCAATAACATGTATATATATATATTTATCTAGAGCTGAACATTTTGTGGTTAAATGTAGGGAAAAAGCGATTTACATTAAAGTTCAAACATTTTAGTATGTGTGTCATTGGGGGGAACGCAACACAATGTTAGCACACCACATCCCTACTGACCCCATATGTCCCGAGTCTCTGTCTTAAATCACAGGAAGAAGCTTTACTCAGTGTTCCATGCACACAGAGAATGAAGGCAGGTGGCAGAGTGTTCAGCTTTAGAGCACCACAGTTGTGGAATGATCTGCGATGATTTGTAAGGGAGGCACCATCTCTTGCTGCTTTTAAAGTAAGATTAAAAATACATTTTTGTAATTTAGCAAATGCATCATCCTATTTTTTATTACTTATTTTTGTCACTTTTTAACTTATTTTACTGTATATAATTTAGAGGTATTTTATCATCTTATTTTTTACTATTTCTCAGTTGTTTTGTGTATATTTTTGTTATTTTTATCTGTAAAATGCTTTATAAGAAATAAAGATGGATTGAATTACAGTCATTTTGAGGTACTTCTAACATTGTTAGGTCATACCATAGTTGTTCAACTGTGCCGAGATCTGAGGAAATGAAGAAAGTTGCGTAACTTTGTGTACTGCATACTTCCTTATAAATTCAGTTATTTGCTAATCAAATACATAAATTCAAAAGGATGAACCGTGGAGCATTGCCCCACCACAAGTCTGCTCCGGCCCCTCTTCACCCCTCATTACCTCGTCATGTTGTTGATACTGAATCATCCTTGACAAAGTTTTGAGATCAATCAGCTCCTAGGAACTGGATGAGCACTGGTGGGCCGAATGGCCTCCTCTCATTCTTAAATCTTCTTGTGTTCTTATATGTTTTGATTAGACACTAATCTATTTTTAGTCCCAGACACTTTTCTGTCTTTATGATCACAGACAACAGTCCAAACATCTGAAATCAATCATCAAACCTGCATCTTCAAACACAGGATCAGTGTGAAGGGTGTGGTTTACGTGGGATTAACCAGACACTTGTTCTGTTTATACAAGATTTCTGTTTCCTAGATACTGCGCTAGACACAGATACAGAAATCCTGTAATATCCTACAGGATAGTGTGAGTCAGAAAGGGACTAATGACTGCAAACTTGCAGAGGATCTCAGGATCTGAACTCATGACTTTGCTCTCACTAGGTGAGTGAAGGCTCAGCTTCTTTAGCCAAGCTGGCTAGAGTTCCTTATATTAGCCTGGTTGATGCGATTCCATCTCATTATTATATCATTATATGGCTGGAAGTTCCACGATGCCTCAGCAGGGTAGCACTCTATGAGAAGGAAAAACTGCAGCTACCAGTCTCAGCTCTAAGTGAGGAATGGGCAGCAGTGTGGAGTAGTGGTTAGGGCTGTGGACTCTTGACCAGAGGGTCATGGGTTCAATCCCAGGTGGGAGACACTGCTGCTGTACCCTTGAGCAAGGTACTTTACCTAGATTGCTCCAGTAAAAACCCAACTGTATAAATGGGTAATTGTATGTAAAAATAATGTGATATTTTGTACCAACTGTACAAGATAAGGGTGTCTGCTAAGAAATAAATAATAATAATAATTCAAGTGTGCGGTGGTTTGGCTGGAAATGACACACATGGAATCATGTAAGTGTGTGAGGAGGGTAGCACCTGTAGTGAGAACTGGGAGAAAGTGGGCAGCAAAGGACACAGTGGAAGATACATATCAGTAATATCATGGGGCAAGTACAACAGGGGAAGAGGAGGCTCCCCCGAGAGGCACAAAGCAGCTCCAGCTGAAAGGAGGAAGTTGGTTGTTACTGAAGTGCAAAAGCAGGGGAGAGGATGATGTGTGTCAAGGCGGTGTCCCAGGCAAGCAGGGAGAATAGATGAGATGGAGAATGTGGAACAATTTAAGATTGGCTGGAGAGACCTGTGGCATTCAAGAGGAAGGGTGGGGAGGGAGAGTCCGGGTTTATCCAGTAGAGGTGGGTTGTCAGGAATTCATTGCACACTCCAAGCTCGGACTGACTGCATTCAGTGGACAGGAGTTGCGACATATAGTGAAGACTCTATACAAGGCGGCAGAGCAAAGTAGCAACTGGCTGTGGGTGAAGAGGAAACAGGCCGATTGAGGACCAGAAAAAAAGGAATGGATGGCTACTTGTGATGGAGGAAGTTAATATCAATGGAAAGGAATGGATGGCTAACATAAGTGATGGAGGAAGTTAATATCAAGGAGTGGATGGCTCAGTTAAGTAAACTAGGCTGGGTTGGGTTGGGTTGGGTTGGGTGGGGGATGGAGGGGAGTGGTGATGGGATGCCAGCACCACTGTGTAGCTTTCCTGAGGTGGCGTGGGCTAGTCGATTAAATACCAAAGTACTCACCTGATGACCCCTGCGAAGTGCCCCACCCAGCACGTTCCAGACGGTTGTCATGCTGAGGCGCTAGGAAGGCCTCACTTTGGCTGATCCCTGGAGCTAGCATAGCACTTCAGCCATGAGCACCGAGCCAATAGGAAATTCACATTGCACGGCAGAGGAGCACTGGAGGCTCAGCTCTTACTTCAAGGTGTGCACTGAAGCTATGTCTTGCTTGGTCCACACCTTACAGCAAAGATGTAATTTCAAAAAACATTATTTCTGGTACTACTCTAGGTTAAAGAAAGTTCTGTTTGCAAGCCCTGTCTTGCACTTCCTGGGTCATTTCATCTGGCTTCCTTCCTCTTAATCCTTCAATAACCTTATTGGCTGACATGCTTTCAGCCAGTAACATTTATTATTGGCTTAAAAAAAATTAAGAAAACAAAACAGACAAACTAAACCCTCCCTTAACCCCCTACAGAGAAGCTCCCTACAGAGTATTTGAGTTGATAGTATTATTATTGTCAGGGGAGTGCAGGTTCCTGGTGATGTGACGTCCTTGACTCCACAGGGAGCATTGGCTCTGGCGCTATAGGGAGGCTAAATTGGCAGGGATTGTTTCTTTTCATGATGCTACAGCGGAGCCTGCTGGCCAGGCGCCCAGTGAGCTCAAGCGAATATTTTCAGATTTGACATCCCTTACCCGCAGCAGTGCCAGAGCCAATGCAACACTCCCTATGGAATCTCCAGAGAAGAACCCCGACTTTGCACAGCCAGGACCCGGCATTGTCCTGACTGTGCGACTCACCTGCACACCACGCAGTCCAGCCTTTACCAGTGGACCCCAAAGTGCACATATGAAGGCAGTCCTTCCCTGTGTATATGCTAATAAAGACATTGATTACAAGTTTTCAGGTGGTTATTCATTACTTGGGGAGTACACCATTGCTGGAAGGAGAGATACACTTAGCAACTCTGTGGTGGTAGTATAGCAGTGAAAACAGAAAAATGACAATGGAGAGGAGTTATCTTAAAAAAAGTACAGCAAGAAGCCAAAAGGGAGAAGTAGCATGTCTTACGAAACCTGTGTGTGGGGGGGGAAGTACGTGTGGGTGAAAACTCAAGGTCGTGGAATTAGTGTGGTGCATATGACTCGTCCCATGATGAACAATAGGGCATCCCCCTGCTAGGCCCAGCACAACAAACAGCAAGCAGTTCAGAAGAGCCAGGGTGCATGAGTTTAGTCACGACTGACTCTAAATCTGAACAATCATCCGTCTGTTTCTACTGAAAAACAAGTGATCAGTTTGGGGATGTGCAGCTATGATGACATGCTTGTGGTTTTTGGTCTATTAGAAAACATGCTGAGGCAATTTAATATGGTGTGTTTACCACAATGGAAAATTTACTGGAGGAATTTATCTGCCACAAGTGAGCTATTAGTGGAGATGCCCTTGGTATGTTTCTAAAAGTTTACCACAGGATATTTCCATGGTTATTTATCATAGTTTGCACGTTCTGTTTTTCAATATGCTTTACCATACGTCTCTGTGCTTTACCGTGCTTTCCCTATGCTTCAGTACACTTTGCTGTGCATTCACTTCATTACTATGTGAAGGGCTCTGACCATTGTTCTGAATTCTGTGGGGTTTTGGGGGTCCCCGCTTACATTTTCAGATATGTCTTGATCTATTATGAAGACAAACCTCTGCATGAGTTTTGAGCTGATTGATTGTGCTAATGATGTCCATCTTTTATCTTTTAATCATGTATATTTGTTGATAATGAAAAGATACAGAAAAGGAGACAAAGACAAAGTTCAGTATCCACGCATTACTACCACTGACCTGCACTGTTTACGGAGCGATTGAGACCAGCACGGAGGCGAACATAACAAGCTCATGTTATAGTGATTTTTTTAATGTGCTTATTTTTCAGTCAGCTATACTGAGATCAAAAAGAAATTGCAGGTGGTCCACAAAGAAAAAATGTTTGAGAACCACTGACTGAGACAAATAACGTTAAAGAACAAAATAATTCCAGTAACTCTTACCAAATATTTATTGTCTCAGATTTTCCCCTATGTGAAACACGCACACATTGTGGTAAAGGTGATTTCAATTTTTTAATGCTAATTTATTTCAAGCTGTTCGTGAAAAAAATGTATTGAACGCTCCCTGCAGATACTCAATTCTTGGTCAATTTCGAGAGGTCACACAAAGGAACTACTAACAACATTGAAAACATGTGAGTCACTGGAAAAGCAGTGACTGGTACTCAAATGAGAGCCAATGCACCTAGCTTCTGGGAGGTTTTTAAAGAAAATAAATGGCAAACATTTAGAATGTTTCATTTTTTAAATTTAGGGATGATGGCCTTAAATAATTGAACACTCTAAACCTTCACAACATAGTGGGGGCCTCTCCTGGATATGATGAAAGATTGAAATAATATGTTAATATGTGAAAGGTACATTTTCCACTTTGTTTTATAAAGAAGAAAGTAAAATTTGCCGATTTTTCCAATTTGGTTCCAAGGTGTAGTACAGTCAGCACTCACATATCCGACCCTATAAAATTTTGAGTTCAGTGACGGTTAAACAAGTGTGAAGCATATCTGATTATTTCATCTGATTTGAAGTGTATAGGTGAGCACGTTGTAACCTGCCCACCTAAACAACCCCCTGCCCTGCACGCACACACACACACACACACACACACACACACACACACACACACACACACACACACACACACACACACACACACACACACACATTTCGTACAGAAACAAAAAATATGACTTGGGTTTGAGGAACTGTACAGGGAGAAATATATTGTAGCGCATATTTCTCTTTTCTTTGGCACTGTTGCCATTTTCTTTTTTTCTTCTATCTGACATATCACAAGAGGATCTTGATGATAGTAGGCTGTTCATGGAAGATTTTATTCAGCAGGGTCAAGGCAGGATATTTATAGCAATCTGTCTAGACTGTCCGTTAGTTTCATTTTTCATTCTTTCATTGAAATTTGTTGGCGCAGGGAACACAAAAGATACAATTTTCAAAAATACACAGCTGTGTTTTAAAATAAGTAGGCTTCCATTTAGATATACTGTAGTTGGTTTTGTTGGAGCGATATGATTCTGAAAATATCACTTGCCAAAAGAGACAACACGTGGACTGTAATACAGCACACACTTTTAAATCCTGTACATACTGTAGCAGTATGTACAATTCCCCATTAACAACCCAACAGAAAAATTTAATCAAAATGTTACCCATGCACAAAACTGCGTAAAACATAAACGGCAATGCAATTTAGCAACAAAAAAAAGTTTCCAGAATTAAAACAGTATCCAAACTCAGTATTCCAAATTGCAGAATATAGTGCTCAATAAGGCCCTAATGTCACAGTTCACTTGCAAATGAAAATGCAAAAAAACAACTAAAGATCACAGATAAAAAAAAAATACATCACAGTATCTAAAACTGTTGAATGATTAACTGTTACATTACCCTAGCTTGTCTCGTTCGCTTTGCTTTAGCTACATTTTCATCATCTGAAATTGAAGGAAGCGCTGTGTAACTGCACAATAAAAACAGCCTGATTTGGGCATGCAAGAAGAAAAAAAAAACGTGGGCTGTGATGGGTAATTAAATTAATTGTAACATTGAAAAGATGAGCTTTGTATCAGAAAACTGGTGACGGAGTCGGAAATCGCGTGTGAAGGTAAGTCCTTTAATTTGTTACATATATATGTAACATATATATGTAACAAATTGCAATAAATGCTCTTGTAATGCTGAAATTTGCATATCTCCCGATTAGCATTACAAGAGCCAATCAAATCGTGTGAAAGCACAAAGTAGGCAGAGCTAATTTGCATACAAACTCCAGATTTAGCTGGCCAGTTAAATATTTAGTTAAATGTTAAATCTTGGTAATAGATTTACGATTTATTTAAATATTTAGCTTCTTGTTAAGAGATTTAATATTTAGTTAAATATTTAGCTAAATGTTAAATTTTGTTATTAGATTTATAAATTATATCTGAATGTACACATTTAAAAAAAATGTATTTATTTTCACAACATTTATAAATCTGGGGAAAAAATACAAGATTTAAGTTAAATCTGGGAAAAAAGACACATGGCACCCCATACTTTTGTGCCGTTTTTATTATTTATGGAAAAACAAACATAAGCCTCCCCACTGAGGTCTAACTACACCTTTTCTCTCCCGTTTCTCACTACATCGGACCGTTTTCTGATCACACATTATTTCACACGCAAAAGGTTTACACAGCCTCTTGCCTCTTGAGATATATATATATATATATATACATTATTATATATATATATATATATATACATATATTATAATATATTAAACACATTTACACAATCATGTCATTTTTATTATTTACAGAAAAACAAAAATCTACATATAACTCAGAAAAGGTTACAGAAACCAGTTGTAAAACTCGCATCGCCATCTTGTCAGGAAACCCCTATCCCACAATACCTCTGTTTACAACCATGAACCTTACCACAAATCCGGTTCACTGGTTCACTGGACCCAGGACTGCCAGGTCCAGTGACTGCATTGCGAAAACACACAACCAGATGACCTGACGACCGGCCTGGTCATAGTGCGAAAACTTGTGGTGGTGCTAGACCAGGAAGAGAAAGACAGGGGGTGCGTTCACGCCACACAGACTTTCGCCATTCTGCACAGAATCGGAGCAAGTAGCCAATGAATTTTCAGAATCTTTGCAGAATCTGCGCAGAGTAAGCAAAGTCTGACTCTCGTGAACACACCCTCATTACTTGGGGTATGAAACGCTGATGCACGTGTTTATTATAAATAAATAAAAGATTTAAACAAAACACTTTTCAAAACGAAAAGGCACCATGACCAAAATAGACACACAATAAACAAACACGGTGAGCAAACACAAAACAAGTAACATGCTGGTTTAAAGCCAGCACGAGTAGAAATTGTTTTCTATATTTAATTTCACTCACATCTCTCGTTTTGTTTGTTACTAACGGTCTGTGCTTGTCATTACAGAAGCCTAACCTCTGGGAGCTGTAGCTGAACCGCCAACAATTAAACCCGGACTCCACTTCACCATTGTGCACAAATAAACCTGTAAATCACCACTTTCACTAAGAGCACTCACGCTGGACTTGTGACCGTGTTGTGATTGTGTGTGTCTTGTTTAGTGTACTATTATTCCGGGACTGAACCCCGTGGTTTGCACAATCAGGTCTTTCAAGTGCAATCTGGAGTCTCTACATGCTGCTACCCCTGATGCACTTGATTGGCTTTCAAATCTGGATGTCGATCTGTAATATGTTAGTCCAAAATGCCATAGGGAAGAAGACCTGCTCATGATAAGACGTAAGATATAAATATATAAATATAATAATTTTAGACCTGCAATATAACATTTAAACATGCATTTTTTAAACATGCATTTTTTAGTTCTTTTTTAGAACTTGGAATGAGCAGTGACACGGGCGAAGCTGCAGAACAAAGGGGTGCAACGGACATGGGCAACCTCACCTGAAAACAAGCTGACAGTAATGTGAGGCAGAGCGTGCTTACTACTCGTTTCACAACGAGTAGAAATAACACCTGGATTCAAAGGGGTGTCCAAGCCTACAGCTTGGAGTCTCGGTGCAGATATCTGGAAGCTGCAGGTCACTAGTTTTATTAAGCAAGGTAGTTTCATTTACATTTTAGATCTTTTACTTTGTTGCTGCTTTATATCGCTACATTGATTCAATTGATCATAGCGTCATATGTATTATAGTAATGGGCAATGATCATAAAATGTATTTTGAGGGCCTGTTTACCTCTGCGAGCTAAACTGTTTGACTGTAATATTGTTTGTTTGAAATCAGAAGCAGGCTTTTTCAACCAGCTGGATGACAGAACCACATATCACACAGAACAATATTGTGTCATCTTTTTTGTTTATTTTCAGTTTTAGTTCCTCATTGTCCTTCACAAAGCCTGATATATTTCCAAAGTATTGATGTTCCTTAATGTATATGTACCTGTATCTTGTTAAATATAAAATATATATTTATATGTAACCGTATCTTGTTACATATAAAATATATATTTATATGTACATGTATCATGTTAAATATAAAATATATATTTTTTGACATGTGTTTATTTTTGGGGGGGGATTCTGCTCCAATACACAGTACACCTGCCCATCCAATGAAAATCACCTCTTACAAACTAAATAGGTTCTTAAACTTTTTATTATTTATTTCTTAGCAGACACCCTTATCCAGGGCAACTTACAATTGTTACATTATTCTTAAATACAATTACCCATATAGTTGGGTTCTTACTGGAGCAATCTAGGTAAAGTACCTTGCTCAAGGGTGTAGCAGCAGTGTCCCCCACATGGGATTGAACCCACAACCCTCCGGTCAAGAGTCCAGAGCCCTAACCACTCCTCCACACTGCTGCTCTTCCTGAAGAATATTATTAATTAAATCAGATGTCATTTTGTTAAGGGCATATTGTGTGTGAGGAACTACTGTAAGGAAAACAATGTAGTGTGCTTTTGAACTTTGGTAAGGGCTCAAATGTAATCATTTTCCTGTACTGTAGACATTGCCCTGAGTAAGGGGAGGAGTCAGGGTGTGGTTTAAGTGCACAGCAGCAGAGCTGTAGAAGAGCTGGTGCCTCAGTCAGTCCTTTAGTACATTTTCAATCACCAGCTATCTCTGTCTCTCAGGATCCAGTCTTCTGCACTAGGCTTCACATCCTCAGAATGGGCGACAGTTACATCCGCCATATTGAGCTTCTTGGCTTTGAGAGAAGGTTTTTTCCCAGCCAGCACTACGTGAGTCTTTTTATCTGTCTATCTATCAATAGCTGAGACAGTAGCCCACATCAAATTGCAGCAGCTACCGTTATAAAAGTTTACCATTGTAATGTTTATGTTTTGCCATGCCTTTCCCATATACTTTGCATTTACCATACCATGGGTTACCACATTTTTAACATGCTTTATCATACCTCCCTGTGCTTTATAATGCTCACCTATGCTGTACCATACTTCTCTGTGCTTTATAATGCTCACCTATGCTGTACCATACCTCTCTGTGCTTTATAATGCTTACCCATGCTTTCACTGTGTTTTACCAAATAACTGTCAAATAGTTTCAAGTCTCTTAAGAACTCCTGAGATATTGTTTACCCTTTTGTTACATTAATACGATTTTTCTCCTTACAAAATTGTAAATGTGAGACAGGAGTAATGCTTTGAAAAGGACTTTGTGCCTTTGGTATGGTTAGGAAGGTTGTATGTGGAAGATATTGTATCTTTTTTCTTGCTGAGATGTATGGAATTTAATGTCAATTGAAATGTAGGCTCCAGATATCAAATGCGTGGAACAGACTCAAATGATCCTCCTTTGGTTACAAAAAAGTGACCTCCTTTGAGAAATATATCATTTTTTAAGCCTGAGGAGCAATTTTTGCAAAAATAGTTAATCATGTCAAAAATGATCAAAGCAGAAACAACAATGAGATACCAACACGATATCTATCACAGCCTTTCCAACTATATACTGATAAGCAGGGATCCTAGGAATCCATTTGCTGCGGAATAACGTGGAAAAACACAGATTTTCAATGTTGTCGAGAATGTTTCGTTTTACACTTGGGGCAGGGCTAAAAACATGCAAGGCTTTTTTTTTTGTTTGATAACCAAATCAATAGACTTGTCATATATAATCATCAACACAGGCAATATTGCTTTATATTTATGTAAACATACTTGTTCAATAAAACTGCTTCTGGTGTACAGAGGTCAAGGTTGAACGAGGCACACTGTCACATTCATGTTGAAGCTGCAGTTTACTTCAGTATCCAGTGTGGTGTTACTACTGAACAAGCTGTTTAAAGATGCAGAAAACAATAAAAAATCCCCCCTAAAGATCGTTAATGAGTTTGGCAATAGCCATCCAGGTGACAAAGACTAACTCGAGATAAACGAATATGAATACTATTTTTGTTTTTTATTATTACTACACAGAAGTATTTGTAATGTTTAAAGTAAAATGGTAAGTGTGTTTATATTATTGATTGATGGCACTGGTGAGCTTGTAACTTCCTTAGAATTTTAAAGTGCACCAATAAATGCTTCCTGTGTTAGCTGTTATTCAGTAGTACTGTTTAAGTATCTTATAATGTGATTGGTGGGCTCAATTTTAGCCTTTTATTTAATTGCGGAATAACACAGATTTTTATTGTTTTTTATCTGAGAATTTCTTTTTTTATTGCAGAAAACTTGGATCCCTGCTGATAAGCCATTGCAATGTGGCTGATGAGTTAATAATACTGACATCTGTCTTGCAGGTTTACATGTTCTTGGTGAAATGGAGTGACCTGTCAGAGAAGCTGATCTACAGAAAGTTTTCTGAGATCTACGCCTTCCACGTGAGTCACATTCGAATAAAAACGCTGCTTTACAGGCAAGGGTTAGTTCCTGGACCCTACTCACAAAGCTTAGGAGTCATTAAAGTTCAATGCTTGTATGCTGAAGCCTTTGTTTGAATGAGTTATAAGTAAAAAACAAAACAAAGATAGTGACACTGCAGTTAATTTTATTAGATTCACCAAACAACGTACTCACAGTACAGGATTTACGAAATAGCAATTAAAATGTAACCAAGAGGAATCCACTAATATCATATTTTACACATTATAACAAAATAGTGGAAACTACAACAGAGATACATGTGTATTATTATCCCCACTGGCGGTATGAACATTATTTAGCCTTAGTTATTGGGGATATAGAGGGGGGGGTCTGCCTGTCCACACATCCACCTGTATGTCTCACTTACATGTTTGCTGTACACTTCCTACCCACAAGCATCTGCCAGCTTAGTATGACACAAGGGACAATTCCCCAGGAAACATTTTCCAGGGTGCACCTTTATAAGGTTGATCACCATTGCACGGAATTCACAGCAACTGTGAAATGAGAAATGCACAGCAATAAGCAAGCTGAACAGTAGTACAGTTTGTGTAATGTAATCTATACTTCCCTAAATCACATTGTGAAGCTCATTGTTGCAGCATAGTAACTGCTCAGACTTCCTTTCCAGGCAGAGGGGTGGTGTCACTCAGCCGTGCAGTAATCAGTGAAATGACCCATGATCACCCAGCTGAGACTGCAGGCAGGGCAGTTTCCTAACTTCTTTTCTCTCTCATCTGGTTGCGGATGTGATCAAAGTGTCAACACTTTCTTTAGTTTTCTGGTGATTTTGTATTATCCTGCATTTTTCAGCAATCTAATCTTGTGTAATAAACTGAAAACAAACCAGCACCTTCTAAAAGGAGTCTCAGGCTTGCACCCCCACCCACCCCAAGAAAAAATGGTGATCCCTCCAGTGCAGGACAGGCTTGAGGCATGGAGACTGAACTACTCCACCCCTAAGAGAAAGTGTGCTCCCTCCAGTGCAGGACAGGCTTGAGGCATGGAGACTGAACTACTCCCCCCCTAAGAGAAAGTGTGCTCCCTCCAGTCCAGGACAGGCTTGAGGCATGGAGACTGAACTACTCCCCCCCCTAAGAGAAAGTGTGCTCCCTCCAGTCCAGGACAGGCTTGAGGCGTGGAGACTGAACTACTCCCCCCTAAGAGAAAGTGTGCTCCCTCCAGTCCAGGTCACTCTTAATACATGTGGAAAGCTCTTGAGCTATCCCTGCTGCTCTGTGTCTTTTAATCTTTTCATCTATCTCTTGTATTAGAAAGCACTGAAGGAGATGTTCCCTATTGAATCCGGAGACATTGACATCAAAGACAGGATCCTCCCCCCACTGCCAGGTAAGCTTGTATAACATCCTTTCACTGGATCTGCCTAAATGTGTATGTCATATGAGATGGATATCTATCTGTGTTTGCTTAATCTCAATCTGAATCTTTAACATTTTAAAAAGACTTGACATTGTTATCCCTAACCAATACTTTAAGCACAGAAACCAGGATCAGACGACACAGTTGGAAATGAAGTGGAGATTAGGCTTACAGGGTAGGAGACACTTCTTCACAGAATGGTGAAAGTATGGAATGGGCTACCAAGTCATGTTGTTGATGCTGAATCATTTGGATCCTTTAAGACCCGACTTGACACAGTTTTGAGATCAATCAGCTACTAGGAACCAGACGTACGCACACTCACTGTTCATTCAGTATGTACACACACACTCACTGTTCATTCAGTACGTACGCACACTCACTGTTCATTCAGTACGTACGTACGCACACTCACTGTTCATTCAGTACGTACGCACACTCACTGTTCATTCAGTACGTACGCCCACGCACTGTTCATTGAGTACGTACTCACACTCACTGTTCATTCAGTACGTACACACACGCTCACTGTTCATTCAGTACATACTCACACTCACTGTTCATTCAGTACGTACAAACACTCACTGTTCATTCAGTATGTACACACGCTCACTGTTCATTCAGTACGTACGCACGCTCACTGTTCATTCAGTACATACACACACTCACTGTTCATTCAGTATGTACGCACACTCACTGTTCATTCAGTACGTACGCACACTCACTGTTCATTCAGTACGTACGTACGTACACTCACTGTTCATTCAGTACGTACACGCACGCTCACTGTTCATTCAGTGCGTACGCACGCTCACTGTTCATTCACTACGTACACGCACGCTCACTGTTCATTCAGTGCGTACGCACGCTCACTGTTCATTCAGTACGTACACACACTCACTGTTCATTCAGTACGTACACACACTCACTGTTCATTCAGTACGTACGCACACTCATTGTTCATTCAGTATGTACGCACGCTCACTGTTCATTCAGTGCGTACGCACACTCACTGTTCATTCAGTACGTACGCACACTCACTGTTCATTCAGTACGTACGCACACTCACTGTTCATTCAGTACGTACGCACGCTCACTGTTCATTCAGTGCGTACGCACACTCACTGTTCATTCAGTACGTACACACACTCACTGTTCATTGAGTACATACGCACACTCACTTTTCATTCAGTATGTACACACACTCACTGTTCATTCAGTACTCACACTCACTTTTCATTCAGTATGTACAGACACTCACTGTTCATTCAGTACGTACACACACTCACTGTTCATTCAGTACGTACGTACGTACACTCACTGTTCATTCAGTACGTACGCACGCTCACTGTTCATTCAGTGCGTACGCACACTCACTGTTCATTGAGTGCGTACTCACACTCACTGTTCATTCAGTACATACTCACACTCACTGTTCATTCAGTACGTACAAACACTCACTGTTCATTCAGTATGTACGCACGCTCACTGTTCATTCAGTGCGTACGCACGCTCACTGTTCATTCAGTACGTACACACACTGTTCATTCAGTACGTACACTCACTGTTCATTCAGTACGTACGCACACTCATTGTTCATTCAGTATGTACACACACACTCACTGTTCATTCAGTACGTACGCACACTCACTGTTCATTCAGTACGTACGTACGCACACTCACTGTTCATTCAGTACGTACGCCCACGCACTGTTCATTGAGTACGTACTCCCACTCACTGTTCATTCAGTACATACTCACACTCACTGTTCATTCAGTACGTACAAACACTCACTGTTCATTCAGTATGTACACACGCTCACTGTTCATTCAGTACGTACGCACGCTCACTGTTCATTCAGTACATACACACACTCACTGTTCATTCAGTATGTACGCACACTCACTGTTCATTCAGTACGTACGTACGTACAATCACTGTTCATTCAGTATGTACGCACGCTCACTGTTCATTCAGTGCGTACGCACGCTCACTGTTCATTCAGTACGTACACACACTCACTGTTCATTCAGTACGTACACACACTCACTGTTCATTCAGTACGTACGCACACTCATTGTTCATTCAGTATGTACGCACGCTCACTGTTCATTCAGTGCGTACGCACACTCACTGTTCATTCAGTACGTACACACACTCACTGTTCATTCAGTACGTACGCACGCTCACTGTTCATTCAGTGCGTACGCACACTCACTGTTCATTCAGTACGTACGCACACTCACTGTTCATTCAGTACATACGCACGCTCACTGTTCATTCAGTGCGTACGCACGCTCACTGTTCATTCAGTGCGTACGCACACTCACTGTTCATTCAGTACGTACACACACTCACTGTTCATTCAGTACATACGCACACTCACTTTTCATTCAGTATGTACACACACTCACTGTTCATTCAGTACTCACACTCACTTTTCATTCAGTACGTACAGACACTCACTGTTCATTCAGTACGTACACACACTCACTGTTCATTCAGTACGTACGTACGTACACTCACTGTTCATTCAGTACGTACGCACGCTCACTGTTCATTCAGTGCGTACGCACACTCACTGTTCATTGAGTACGTACTCACACTCACTGTTCATTCAGTACATACTCACACTCACTGTTCATTCAGTACATACAAACACTCACTGTTCATTCAGTATGTACACACGCTCACTGTTCATTCAGTACATACGCACGCTCACTGTTCATTCAGTACGTACGCACACTCACTGTTCATTCAGTACGTACGCACACTCACTGTTCATTCAGTACGTACGCACACTCACTGTTCATTCAGTACGTACGTACGTACACTCACTGTTCATTCAGTATGTACACACGCTCACTGTTCATTCAGTACATACGCACACTCACTGTTCATTCAGTACGTACACACACTCACTGTTCATTCAGTACGTACGCACACTCACTGTTCATTCAGTACGTACGTACACACACTCACTGTTCATTCAGTACGTACACACACGCTCACTGTTCATTCAGTACGTACGCACACTCACTGTTCATTCAGTACGTACGCACACTCACTGTTCATTCAGTACGTACACACACTCACTGTTCATTCAGTATGCACACTCACTGTTCATTCTCCACTGCCAGCTGTGTCTGCGTGTGGCTTGCCTGTCTATAGAAAATGAGTGCAGGCCACATTGAACGATGGCTTTGCAAAAAGGAAACACCTGCAACAGGTCATGCTTGAAAAAAAAGAAGTGAATGCAAATTAACATGAACATATTAGAACATAACAACATAGAAATGTGACGAGAAGAGGTCGTTTTTGTTATGTTTCATTACATTTTCCTATGTTTCATTACACTTTGCTATATTTCATTACACTTTGCTATGTTTCATTACACTTTGCTTTCATTACACTTTGCTATGTGGGAAACTTTCTGATGTGGGACACTTTTATAAGGTTAAAAAAAGTCTACCTATTCCTATCTATATTCTAACTATTTGACTAAAAGGGTGCCCCCTCCAGTCCAGGGCAGGCTCGAGGCATGGAGACTGAACTGCTCCTACTACCCCTAAGAGAAAGGGTGCTCCTTCCAGTCTCAGACCTATTCAACCATTTTTATCTCAACTACTCTGTCAAATTAGTAGTTGTTCTATCCCTAGACTTAGTACAATCAATTCTTCTTGATTTCAAGGGACCAGCAATTCATATTATCAGGAATCTAAAGCCAAATGCAGGCTGTCAGTTTGAAGTTACAGTAACACTGAAATCAAACTTCAATTAAAGAACAATGAAAAGTATTATACATTTAAAAGTATTATGCGTTTTGTTGAAGTAAAAGTGAACTGTAAGTGGACTTTTGAAAAGTATATATTGCAAATGAACTACACTTGAAATCTGCATGTCCCATTCTGAGCACAGGCATTTTAAACCACTAAAGCAAGGTGTCCTCAACATCAGGGTATTGAGTAAATCAGAAACATTGATGACTTGCATCCACAGCTTGCTGTTCATAAGCCTGCTTTATTGTATTCGTTTTTTTTTTTAATGGTTGACAAAGTGTTTGTGGGAATGTTGAAATGTGCATACATCTGGATGCAAGTTAATACATTTCCCAATATCCTTTACACTCAGGTGTTCAAACCAGGGCATTTCATTTTATTCACACTTTTCTCCAAAATAGTTTGTATTATCAGGAAACTTCGCCTGATCTGACAATTCACTGTTCTCACTTTTGCTAAGTTATCTCCCATTGCCTTTTTGAAGGTCTCTCCATATTGGCAAAATAAGGTGAACTATAAACCCAAGGCACCTTTCATTTTTGACTTAAGAAAAGTTACAAACGACGGGAGGTGAAATATAGTTAGGCAGTGGTAAGTGATGAAACTGAGAGTAACCACAATGAAACTGGTTTCCTAAATGTGAAACTCTTGAAGAAGGAAGTCTGCTCCTGGCTGGAAGTCATGTGGGCTGTAACAGGTGCTTAATGAGGAAAGTACAACTTTGCCCACTGAAAGCTGTAGGTTTCCAAACAGAGGAAAAACACTCAAATACAGAATTATTAATGGTTTCCAGCTAGGTAGCCAAACATATGAAAAACAGTAAAAACACAATTATTAATGGTTTCCAGCAGGCATTTCTAAGTATCTAGAGCAGTGGATTTCAACCTGTGTCTGAAAGTTTCACCTCAAGTACCTCTAAAATTTTCGATCTCTGAATGAAATCACAGTTGCAATAAAAAGCAGAATAATCCGATTAAGAGATTTTTTTTTTAAAAATGTCCCTGTTTATTTAATATATAATTTGTGTCACAATAGTTTGGGATTGACAATCTGCTGGTTTACAACAGAATACAAAACATTAATTCTTAAAACTTTTTATTAGAAGTCTTTCAATGCACAGAATCAAAGACAGTATTTTTTAATCTCTTCGCAAACACATGTATTCGCTTTCTATTCGGTAAAGTTACATTTCTTACTGCTGTTCTGTACATACTGTTGGGCAGGGCTTTTTCTTGTTGAGCTCCTAAATTATGGAATGCACTGCCCTTGTTTGTCAGGGAAACTGGGACCATTACAGTTTTTAAGTCAAGACTAAAAACGCACTTTTATAAAATGGCCAAGTGATGACATCCCCAGACCAGAAAGCTGGCAGAGAGGCACACAGGCAGTATTTCAACAAAAACACTGCTCACAGAGCGAAATAAAAGGGTTAAACAAAAACACTGCTCACAGAGCGAAATAAAAGGGTTAAACAAAAACACTGCTCACAGAGCGAAATAAAAGGTTTAAACAAAAACACTGCTCACAGAGCGAAATAAAAGGTTTAAACAAAAACACTGCTCACAGAGCGAAATAAAAGGTTTAAACAAAAACACTGCTCACAGAGCGAAATAAAAGGTTTAAACAAAAACACTGCTCACAGAGCGAAATAAAAGGTTTAAACAAAAACACTGCTCACAGAGTGAAATAAAAGGTTTAAACAAAAACAGGTCACAAACACAAATATCTTAAACAAATAACGTGCTGGTCTGCCCAGCACGAGTAGCAATTGCTTACTTTCCTTTTTACTTTCATTTTTGACTTTACTCACACTCACATTCCTCCTTCCAAACACCACCACCCTGAACAACAAAAGCTGCAGGCTTTTACACCTCTGACCCTCTCCGAATTAACACTACATTATTCAATTCGGAGATGGTCACATTCTACATGAGTTTTAGTTTGCATGGCCGACAGTCAATAATCACCTTCTGCCGACCATGGATTCGCACGAGCGGTCTGGCAGAGACAAGCTGCTAACACCGCCTCTGCCAGACCACGTTCAAACCAATAACAATAACAAAGAAAAACATCGGATTTTAAAACATAACAATAGATTCACCCGTGCCAAACAAACACAACACATTTTATCAGCAGGGCTTTGCCCCGCCCCTTAATTATGTGCAGGGCTTTTCTTCTGCCCTGCCACAGCACCACAAAGAAAATGCATTATTACAAGAAAATATTGCATTATTGCAAGAAAATATTGTATTATTACAAGAAAATATTGTGTTATTACAAGAAAATATTGCATTATTTCACCATAATTATTGCGTTATTACAAGATTTCATCAGCTGTTATAGTGCAGGTGAACAGTGAGAAACTATGAAGTATCTCTGTACAGTTCAGAAGCGAGGTGCTACTGAACAGTGAGAAACTGTGAAGTATCTCTGTACAGTTCAGAAGTGAGGTGCTGCTGAAACTGTGAAGTATCTCTATACAGTCCAATGGCAATTTTTAGTTTTCATTTTCAGATTATAAAATGGATATAAGAAGATATCTAGCAGCCTACATGTGTCAGTGCTGATCGTGCTGTTTGTTCAGTTACTGTTTCACAGTGTGTTCACAAAGTTCATTCAAAGCCACCTTCCTGGCTAGTTTGTTACAGGAGAGCACCGTTCCTGTGTTATTATGATATGCTGGAATAAAATAGCTGAAAGCAGGGAGGCTGTGTGGTCCAGTGGTTAAAGAAAAGGGCTTGTAACCAGGAGGTCCCCGGTTCAAATCCCAGCTCACTCACTGTGTGACCCTGAGCAAGTCACTTAACCTCCTTGTGCTCCATCTTTCGGGTGAAATGTTGTAAGTGACTCTGCAGCTGATGCACAGTTCACACCCCCCCTAGTCTCTGTAAGTCGCCTTGGATAAAGGTGTCTGCTAAATAAACAAATAACAAGTAATCCGACTGCATCCAGTTGTTTGATTTCTTCAACTTGTCATTCAAATCGGAGACTAGTTGTGGTTACTGTATTGAGAAAAATGTAAAATACATAAATGAATACTGTAGATACATATTGTGCGGCGGATTGAGTTGGAACTGAGATTAAATATAGCTTTAATGATAAAATTCAAAGTGCTTTACCTGAGATTAGGGACCTCATATTGACCAGTTTATTTATCTATTTATACAGTCAATGAACCCATTGAGGCCGAGGCCTCATTTACAAGGGGGTCCTGTCATACACAGACACAACCATACATAAAACAACACAATTAATATGTGTGTGGTCCAGCCTTAGACAATAACAACAAATAAACAAAGGAGCAGTAACACAGCGTTTTTATTTTCTTACAATGTGGACTAAAAGAAAAGCAATGGCAAGGAGTTTTAAGCAAATTCCCAGTACGCTCTTTATAACCAAAAAATGAGAGGCTATCAGATTCCATCCTTAAACCATTCTTCCATTCTTTTGGGAGTCAATAAGAAAAAGCCAATTTCCTAATCATGTCCGTATCCTTGGGACTACCAAGCTACCAGAATCATGAGATCGCAAACTGCAGCCAGTATTGACCTTTCTGACCAAAGTATTAAGATAATTAGGAACCATACCTTTAATAACTTTAAAAACGAAGCAATATCAGTGATAAAGCCTTTGATTTGTCAATGAGAGCCATAGTAGTTTTTTATACATCTGGCAATGATGTCAAAAAAGGACACTCTAAAACGAAACGGCAGCATGAACTATATATTACATCCAATTTTTGCAAAGACTGCTTGAAATCAAACTGATAGATAAAATCACCAGAGTCCAAAACACGTAGAATAGTAACAGTCACTAACTTTAACCTGCTAGCCTGAGAAAAAAAAAAAAAAACCTTCTTATTCCTAAAAGGGAAACCTAGTTTAGGTTTATAGAATAGTGCCATCTGCATTTAGATGTATGCTTGAATTTGTAGTACCCAAGTTACATCCCAAATCATTTATATACAAAGTAAATAGTAATGGTCCAAGTACTGAACCCTGAGGAACCCCTTTGCACAGAGATAAAAAGGTTGAAATATTTCCATCAGCTCTTATTGCTTTTGTTCGATTTGTTAAGTAGTCCTTGAGAACCAATCCACAGCCCTGTCACCAATTCCCAGGCCACCTAATTTTCTACAGAGAACAGCCTTAAATCTAGTAATAAAGCACCAGCATATTTCCCATCATCCAAAGTGATTGACATGTCATTGATAAGTTTAAGAACAGCAGTTTGGGTATCTTTTGACCAAAATCCAGATTGATGTCCTACCAAGATATTATTCTGTGTTAAAAAACTCTTTCATTGCTCACTTACTAACCTCTCAGATATTTTAACAATAACTGGTAGGACAGATATACACTAGCGGTCAAAAGTTTTAGAACACCCCCATTTTTCCAGTTTTTATTGAAATTTAAGCAGTTCAAATCCAGTGAATAACCTGAAATGGTACAAAGGTAAGCGGTAAACTGCCAGAGGTTAAAAAAAAAGTTTAGGTTACCAAAAACTGAAAAATAATGTACATTTCAGAGTTATACAAAAAGGCCTTTTTCAGGGAACAAGTAATGAGTTAACAACTTACAGCTGTTCTGCAGCAATGGAAGTAAATTAAGCCTTGAAAGTTGATGCTAACAATTCCTACAGGTGTCCCAACTTTTGTTGATTACTTACAAACCCTCTGTCTGTATAAAAGCAGTGTTGGAACAGACTGTGTTATTACACCCTCTTAAGCATTATTTGGACAGTATTGTACTGCAGGAAGTAGTATATTGCTATCATAATGGAGAGAAAAAGGCAATTAATAAAGGAAGACAGACAGACCATTATAACCCTTAAAAGTGTAGGTCTTTCCTTTAAAGAAATTGCAAAGAAAGCCAAGGTGTCAGTGAGTACAGTTTCCTACACCATCAAAAGGCACTTGGAAACTGGAGGAAACTCTGACAGGAAGAGGTCTGGCAGACCCAAAGCCACAACAGAATCAGAAGACAAGTTTCTGAGAGTCAACAGCTTGCGTGATAGGCGGCTCACAGGACAACAGCTTCAAGCACAGCTTAACACTGGTCGAAGTAAGCAAGTCTCAGTTTCAACTGTGAAGAGAAGACTTCGAGCTGCAGGTTTGACAGGTCGAGTGGCAGTAAGAAAGCCATTGCTAAGATGGCAAAATAAGAAAAAGAGGCTTGCCTGGGCCATGAAGCACCGCCAGTGGACTACTGAAGACTGGAAGAAGGTCTTATGGACCGATGAATCAAAATTTGAAATCTTCGGTTCATCACGCAGGGTTTTTGTACACCGTCGAGTAGGCGAAAGGATGGTTCCTTGGTGTGTGACACCAACTGTCAAACATGGAGGAGGAAGCGTGATGGTCTGGGGCTCTTTTGCTGGATCCAGAGTCGGCGACTTGCACAGAATGAGTGGCACCCTGAACCAAAACGGCTGCTACAGCATTTTGCAGCGCCATGCAATACCCTCTGGTATATGCCTAGTTGGTCAGGGGTTCATCCTACAGCAAGATAATGACCCAAAACATACCTCCAGGCTATGTCAGAACTACCTTAGAAGAAAAGAACAAGACGGTAGGCTTCAAATCATGGAATGGCCAGCACAGTCTCCAGACTTAAACCCCATCGAGCTGGTTTGGGATGAACTGGACAGAAGGGTGAAAGCAAAGCAACCTACAAGTGTAACACATTTGTGGGAACTTCTGCAACAGTGTTGGGAAGAACTTTCCGAACAATATTTGATTTCCATTGTAGAAAGAATGCCACGAGTGTGTTCGGCTGTTATATCTGCAAAAGGTGGCTACTTTGATGAGTCAAAAATTTAGATTAAATTTTGTTAAACAAAACGATTCCATGATTTCTTTCTTATCTCCAATTGTTTATTTGTTCTATGCTTTAATTTCAGAGTACATTGAGACATTAAACTGCGTAAATTTCAATAAAAACTGGAAAAATGGAGGTGTTCTAAAACTTTTGACCGGTAGTGAAAGGTCTATAATTATTAAGATCTGAGTGTTCACTTCAAACAGGGACAGCATATGCCAATTTCCACATTGATGGAATTGAATTGGTGATTAGAGAAAGATTCAATAATTCAGTTAGTGGTTGAGCAGTAATCCTAGCTGCTATCTTTAAGAAATATGGCTCCAGATTATCGGGTCCAGCGGACTTTCTTTGATCAAGGTTAATTAATAATTTAAGTACCTCCTTTGTTTTTTATAAAATGTAGCTGTAGTCTTATCCTCCCTTAGTTTGTCTAAGTTAGAATCAATGTGTAACTGAGTATTGGCACCAAGCAAATCTGTTGACAAATGTGTTACAAAGTTTTCAAACGCTTGACTGGCCCTAATAAAATGCTTATTAAAACAATCAATAATATCTTTACTCCCAGTATAACTACAGTCATTAAATGTTACCTGATGAGGGAGAGCTGATGATATCGTAGTGCATTGTATGTTTTTCACAAGTTTCCAGAGTTTACATGGGTCATTCATATTATTAGTAGTCTCAGGAAATAAGATTAAATTCGTACACTTATTCCTCAAAGTACAAAATTGTTGCCAATCATGTTCAGATGTTGTTTTCAATGCTCCAGCCCAACATTGGTCCCAAGCTTCTAACAAGCCTTTTATTTCACTAGTGAACCATACTCCCAAGCAATATCAGCTTGTGGGAAACATGTCATTACTGTCCCATCAATGTGGGACACCGCAGTTAAATAACCAGAATCTTCACATTTGTTACAGTGTCTTTTGAAGAGAGTTTTCGGTTTAAGTTTAGGGATATGCACATCTCTGACACAATAAATTGCTAAAAGCATTACAGAAAGTTCCTGCCTATTTGTAAAGCAGAGACCAATTAAAGATGATTTAGACAAGTCCTTCTGATTAGGCCAGGTTGGGACTTTTATCAATTGAGTTAAATCTAAGGTAGAGCTTACATTTTTAAGATTTTTGGATGTAATAGTTAGCTAGTCACAATTAAGTTCACCCATAAGTATCAGTTCACTATTACCTAAAATTCTTAAAAAACATGTAATAAATAATTATTTCAGTGGCCGAAGGAGATCTATAACAACCTACTATCAGTAGAGGGCGTGTATTTGGCAAATATAAATGCAAACCGATAATTTCATATCCCTTGACAACAGAATCAATTAATTCTAGTTTTACTGGGAGCCAGTCTTATGTACACTGCAATCCCCCCACCCCTGGATTTCCTGTCTACACGAAAAAGTTTGTAACTTGGAATTTGTATCTCACAATCTGGATGGGATGCTTTTAACCAAGTCTCACAACTACAACATCTGGGTTAAGAGTTTAACCAAGTCTCAGTCACAACTACAACATCTGGATTAACCAAGTCTCACAACTACAACATCTGGATTAACCAAGTCTCAGTCACAACTACAACATCTGGATTAACCAAGTCTCACAACTACAACATCTGGATTAACCAAGTCTCACAACTACAACATCTGGATTAACCAAATCTCACAACTACAACATCTGGATTAACCAAGTCTCACAACTACAACATCTGGATTAACCAAGTCTCAGTCACAACTACATCATCTGGATTAACCAAGTCTCAGTCACAACTACAATATCTGGATTAACCAAGTCTCAGTCACAACTACAATATCTGGATTAACCAAGTCTCAGTCACAACTACAATATTTGGATTAACCAAGTCTCAGTCACAACTACAATATCTGGATTAACCAAGTCTCAGTCACAACTACAACATCTGGATTAACCAAGTCTCAGTCACAACTACAATATCTGGATTAACCAAGTCTCAGTCACAACTACAATATCTGGATTAACCAAGTCTCAGTCACAACTACAACATCTGGATTAACCAAGTCTCAGTCACAACTACAATATCTGGATTAACCAAGTCTCAGTCACAACTACAATATCTGGATCAACCAAGTCTCAGTCACAACTACTATATCTGGATTAACCAAGTCTCAGTCACAACTACAACATCTGGATTAAGAGTTTAACCAAGTCTCAGTCACAACTACAATATCTGGATTAACCAAGTCTCAGTCACAACTACAATATCTGGATTAACCAAGTCTCAGTCACAACTACAACATCTGGATTAACCAAGTCTCAGTCACAACTACAATATCTGAATTAAGAGTTTAACCAAGTCTCAGTCACAACTACAATATCTGGGTTAAGAGTTTAACCAAGTCTCAGTCACAACTACAATATCTGGATTAACCAAGTCTCAGTCACAACTACAATATCTGGATTAAGAGTTTAACCAAGTCTCAGTCACTACTACAATATCTGGATTAACCAAGTCTCAGTCACAACTACAATATCTGGATTAACCAAGTCTCAGTCACAACTACAATATCTGGATTAAGAGTTTAACCAAGTCTCAGTCACTACTACAATATCTGGATTAACCAAGTCTCAGTCACAACTACAATATCTGGATTAACCAAGTCTCAGTCACAACTACAATATCTGGATTAAGAGTTTAACCAAGTCTCAGTCACAACTACAATATCTGGATTAACCAAATCTCAGTCACAACTACAATATCTGGATTAAGAGTTTAACCAAGTCTCAGTCACAACTACAATATCTGGATTAACCAAGTCTCAGTCACAACTACAATATCTGGATTAACCAAGTCTCAGTCACTACTACAATATCTGGATTAACCAAGTCTCAGTCACAACTACAATATCTGGATTAACCAAGTCTCAGTCACAACTACAATATCTGGATTAAGAGTTTAACCAAGTCTCAGTCACAACTACAATATCTGGATTAACCAAATCTCAGTCACAACTACAATATCTGGATTAAGAGTTTAACCAAGTCTCAGTCACAACTACAATATCTGGATTAACCAAGTCTCAGTCACAACTACAATATCTGGATTAAGAGGACTCAACCAAATCTGGAACAAGTCTGATTTTGGTAGCAGACTTGGTATATTGACGTGGACACATTTTAAACCACTATGATTACTAAATTCAGAGGGTAACAGCAGACAGTCCGGATCAGGGGGACCTGGGTTTACTTCCACACTGCCACTCAATAGCAAGAGAAAAAAGATTATAAACTTAGGATCATGCTGTTTTGAGGGTTTCCTATCATTCCCTTTTGAAGAAGACCAAAGCAGTAAGTTATTGTGTTTTACATAAACAGTAGGCCACATACTAACTGTAAATCCTTTAGACAAAATAAAATTTGAATTTGCATAAAATTCTATTTGTAAATCAATTGCATTTCTATTGATCTGCCTCATACATGACGAGAAAGTATAGAATATCTGTAATGTATAACCCTCAGAACAGATTCCAAAACAGCACGAATCCCATCAATACCCATGTGTAAATCATGGCATCATACAAACTTGATCAACTTATTAAATTACTTAAAATATAGAAAACACTAAAAATATTGTTTAAAATTGTAGGTTTATACAATGGATATCACCCTCCAAATAATCAAAAGTTCAAATTTGTCTGTCCTTCCTTTACAGTTACTGAATTAAAAAGCAGATTTAGGAGACAACATGATAAAATATGACTTATTTGCCAATTAGTTACTTATCTGTGATTAGAATTCTGATACACTTCCAAAAGAGATTCCAGTTCAATAATCTTTTCCTGCGACCAAAAATGTTTCCACCAGTGGCGCAGCCACTCACGCACGCACACTGCGCATGTGCAGGTGCGCAGCACAGACTTTAATGGAAGCCAGTCCCACCCCCCATTAGCAATCAGCCCGGTGAAGCTTGTGGCAGCTAGAACCAGTTTCACTTGCTAGTAGTTGGTAGATGTAGATTTGGTTAAAGGGAATCTCCGATCCATTTCCAAACTTGTATCATACACCCCTATCCCTACAGACCTGTCTTATTGCACTTAGGTAACTGTCTGATTTCATATCATTTTACCCAAGTGGGTACATTGGTTTTATTATGAAATTAGATCTAAAAATAGAACCTGTTTTTCTTTTTTTTTAAACCCCTCTCTCTCAGCTCCTAAGTGGTTTGACAATCAAAAGACAACAGAGACGCGGCAGGGCACGCTGGCTGAGTACTGCCACTCTCTGATCAACCTGCCACCCAAGATCTCACGCTGCCAGCTCCTGCTGAGCTTCTACCAGGTGCGCGAGGAGGACGAGAACCCACCAGCGCCACACCCGTGAGTGTCCTGGGCATAGCAGTGAAGTGGATAGTTAGATTAATATCACACCCATGAGTGCCCTGGGCATTGCAGTGAAGTGAATAGTTAGATTATTATCACACCTGTGAGTGCCCTGGGCATAGCAGTGAAGTGGATAGTTAGATTATTATCACACCTGTGAGTGTCCTGGGAATTGCAGTGAAGTGGATAGTTAGATTATTATCACACCTGTGAGTGACCTGGGCATTGCAGTGAAGTGGATAGTTAGACTATTATTACAGAGTTTCCAGATCATGTTCCACAATCCACAATAACATTTACTAACCAGAGGAGGCCATTCAGCCCATCTGTGCATCCGGTTCCTCGGAGCTGATTGATCTCAAAACTTTGTCAAGTCCTAAAGGATCTCATTGATTCAGAATCAACAGCTTAGCTAGGTAACCCATTCCATACCCGTACCACTCTATGTGTTAAGAAGTGTCTCCTTCCCTCTGTCCTAATCTCCACTTCCAACCATGAATATTTTTAAAGAAACTCATCTTATAGCACACATGGATTTTCATTTTAAAACATGACATCTGGTTCTACTTTTAGCTTCTCAGTTTCTGTGCCTTATTCCTGGTATATCTGTTTGCGCTTCCTGGGTCATTTCACCTCAACAGTGTCATCTGGATCAAGTGACTGGCTGTAATAATAATAATAATAATAATAATAATAATAATAATAATAATAATAATAATACTGCCTGAACGCATGTCAGTCAATAGGGGAAGCAGCTGGTTGGTTAGTGACAGGAAAGAAGCTAGGAATTTCACCCTCTAGATAAAAGAGCAACACTCACTGAAAGCTTGCAAACAGAGATTCCTTTAACCATGTGTAGGACCAGATAACATGTTTTAAAATAAAAATACATCTTACTATAACATTTGTTTCTTTCAAAACTGGACATTTGAGGCCTATGTAGCTAACAGAAGTGTACAGCAGGTGAGAGTTGTGGAATTCTTCTGTGCGCTGCAATCACTTGTATGTGGTTAACCTGGTTAAACATTTAGCACAGCACAGAAACCAGGACCAGAGGACACAGCTGGAAATAAAGTGGAAACAGACTAAGGGTAGAGGGGAGGAGACACTTCATCACACAGAGTGTGGTGGGGGTATGGAATGAGGTACCAAGTCAGGTTGTTGATGGGATCCTTTAAGACCTGTTAAGCAATCAGTCAGCTACTTGGTAGAACCAAACGAGCACTGATGGACCTAATAGCCACCTCTCATTGTATTATGTTCTTATAAAACCAGCCAGGGCACCCCATAGTTTAGTAGCACTATCTACTCCTTATGTTTGTTGAGTGAAATTAAGGTATTTGGCTTAATTGCTTGTAGATGCCTGCTGATTTTTCATAACCACAGTCGTGGGTTGCAGTGGTGGACTGCCATTTAAGAAAAGTAAAATACATATTTGGGTATAATTTGGGTCCTGTAATTATCTTGTTGTTCTGTGCAGGTTCAAGAAGAATGAAACCTATCTGATGGCTAAAGACAATTCAAGGAGCAACACGTCAGGTATAAACCCTTTTACTTTATCTTGACTAGGGTGCTGGCAGCTATCTCTGTACATCACACTTTAGAATTTGGCATTTGCCTAAAGAACCGCTTCTCAAATTAATAAGAAACTTGCTCAGGGTCTTCTTTAGCACAAATTATTGAGTGTAATATAAGCTGGGGGTATATAGAGGCTGTCAGTATGTCATTGGTCTTTATTTTGAAATGTGCTGATGTTTCAAGTTGTTTCAGATTATTTCAGAAAATCCATTTTCACTACAGTTTCCATTACATGAGAGTAGGTGTTAATACTTCATGCTGATATTGGACTCAGCTCTCACCAAGATAAGCACCAACTAAGATATAGCTTATTTTACTGTAAACTAGTGTGATCCATCTGCGTTTCCTTCCATCTGATGATGTAGATGTCCTTCTGCCTGGTGTTGATGGCAGAAGTGTAATGCTAGCTTCAGGGATCAGCCTATTTTGCCTCCCTGGCACATCAGCACACACAACGACTGCAATGCTGGCTCCAGGGATCAACCACAGTGCGGCCTCCCTAGAGCATCAGCATGACAACCGTCTGGACTGAGCTGAGTAGGGTACTTCTCCGAGGTCTTCAAGTTGGCACCTTCCATCCTTTGTGTTTCATCGACTAGCCCACAACACCTTAAGAGGGCTCGACAGTGATTCTGGCGTCCCAGCATCACCCCCCTCCGTCCCCCACTCAACTAAGCCCAGCTTACTTACCTTACTTTATATCAATGTTGCTTTCTTTCTACGATGCTTGAGGTCCCCAACCAGAATCCTTTCATCTCAACCAGAGCCAGTTGCTGCTCCTCTCTGCTGCTTCAGATAAGTTCTTCACTATGTGTCACAACTCTTGACCACTGAATCCGATGTCTCTGAGAAACCGGGTTGTGGAGTGTGCCACAAATCCTTGACAACCCACCTCCACAGGGTAAACCTGGACTCTCTGTCCTCGCTGTTACGCTTCAGCAGCTAGTTGAGTGTACTGAAGTTTCTTCCTTTCATATGCCTCATCCAGAGTATCCTACCATGGCACTGTTAACTCTACCAGGTGAACAAGGCGTGGTGATCCAGACCACAAGACAATATCAGGTCGAAGGTTAGTGGTGGCAGTCTCAGGTGGGAAAATAAGCCATTGTCCATCATCTGCCAGCGTTTTCCAGTCTCTAGCAGCTTCCAGTTGTCCTAGACGAGTTTTGGTTTTAATACCTTTGCTCCCCTGGACGGAGGAATGTTGTTCTTCTTGTGTCATATATTTCTGGCATTGGTGGCAACATGTTGGTCATGCTGCGCTTGTCTTCCAATGCTAAGGCAAAACACTGCAGCACCTGGTCATGATGCCAAGTAAACCGTCTTTGGCTAAGACCCACCTTACATCCTGTCAAAATGTAGCTGGCAATGAACACAAAGGACACCAAGGATCCTCTCCTACCCATAGATTAAGGTTCTGCGGTGATGGGAGAACATCATATGTTGACCTGATGAGGAAACTGATCCTGCTCTGTTCCATTGTCCATAGATCTCGTCAGCCGATTAATGGGATTGAATTGCATTCATGCTTATTCAGTGTTATTAATTAGTTTTCCCAATAACCAATTAGTGCAGGCTACTGTTGTAGTCATGATTGTCATGTCATCTATGTATGCTCTAATTGGTGGCAGTTGCATTCCAGAAGCCAAGCGCTCTCCTCCCACTACCCATTTTGACGGCCTAATAATTACTTCCATTGCCATGGTAAAAGCCAGGTGAGAGATGAACTTCCAGTGGGCTTTTAGATCACTACAATTGATTGGTACTCAGTTGTAAAGATGAGGTAAAGACCAGTTGTCTTATAGTGAAATTAACACATTTTCAATGAGTTTGCGTCAGTTATTGTTACACCACACGTGACCATGAAGCAGGCACCTGGGTAGCATGCTGTACTGAAAGCTTTCTCTGTGTTGTTTAGAGATCACAGGGCCCATCATACTGCAGACCTACAGAGTCATCGCAGACTACAACAAGGGCTCCAAGTACCAGCTCAACCTCAAGGAAGGAGAGCAAGTGGATATAGTGGAGAAGAGTACCAATGGTGAGTTTCTTTCTTTCATCTGAAAAGGGCAAACAGAATGCTTGGGCATATAGTCTAAAGCATAGACTACAAATCAAAGGAAGTTATGAGGAGATTCACACCCAGAATACTGTGTTCAGTTCTAGTGACCATATTACTAAATGGACAGTGTGACCCTGGAGAGAGTCCAATGAAGAGCAACCACACTAATCCCAGGGCTTAAAGTAATGAGCTATGAAGAGAGATTTGTTTAGCCTAGAACAAAGAAGAATTTAGGGGAGTCTAAAATCTTAAAAAGAGTTGAAAACCCTAATCAATACTTTAAGTGATTAACTCTCAGTATCCCACTGAGCTGTTCAGAATTGGTTTATGCTGTCACACATAGACAATCTTTCCACACAGGGAAATCGAGCCATCTTTCTACAAATTCTAACAGGTTAGATTTTCTGCTTAGGGGAATACAGCAATCTTGTTTTGTGTTTGAATTTGTTTTTCCCAGTACGAATTACAATGGTTCTCCAAGGCACATCACAGTGTTTGGAGCAGTGTATTTTCACACTGAGGGGTGTTTAAATTGGACTCTTGAATTTGAATATTGCAGCGGGACAATGGAGATGTAATGTAAGAGTGGAGAGTTGTTTTAGCTGGGCTTGGTTTCAGGTCTGGGAATAGAAGGAGTGTCCTTTTAATGAAGATGACTCTACAATGTTTCTCTCTCTCTCTCTGTCTCTGTCTCTCTGTGGTGTGCCCTAGGCTGGTGGTTCTGTCAGTGTGAGTCTCGCCGTGGCTGGGTCCCTGCTTCCTACCTGGAGCCACTAGAGGGCCCTGATGAGACAGAGGAGCAGGAGCCCAACTATGCAGGTGAGTGAGCTCTCCTCTTTCTCCCTGAGCAAGGGTGAGGTGGGATTAGCAAAAGTGAATCGCATAGCTTCTATGACTATGAAAGTAGTTGACATAGTTAGCCCTAACCAATACTTAAACAAGCACAGAAACCAGGACCAGAGGACACAGTTGGAAGTTTAGTGGACTTTGAACAGAGGAGACTTTTTCACACAGAGTGGTGAGAGTATGAAACCTAGCTAGCCATGTTGTTGATGCTGAATCACTGGAATCCTTGACAAAGTTTTGAGATCAGTCAGCTACTAGGAACCGGATGAGCACGGTCCCCTTAGTATATGATTTCTACTAATTATAATGTTAATATGTGCCTCTCCAATGCTCTCGCTGGTACATTGGTATGTATTGTAGTGTGTGTGTGTTTTAGGCGAGCTGTTTGTCACCACGAAGGCCTACACTGCTGAGCAGGATGATGAGCTCACTCTGCAGGAGGGAGAGACCATCGAGGTGATCCACAAGCTGCTGGAGGGCTGGTGGGTCATTAGGCAAGTACCCAGCTTATTTTTTAAATACTTTTTTTTTTTTAATTTAGTGGGCTCAATTATTTTATCCTCTATTTTCTCCCCATTTTGGAATGTCCAATAGTTTTTCCCCTCACCGCAGCAATTCCCCACAGCTCAGGTTCAGTGAGCGTCCTCCGATCCCACGACCAAGACAGCTTCCTTTTATAGCCAGGAATTCGAGAGCAGATGTCAGTGAACTACCGACCTCTGAAGGACAAAGGCCAGCCCTGCAGGTGTCTGCTTTTGGGCTCACTGAGTGCCTGGCCAGCAGGGTTAGCTGCTGTGCGATGAGGAGAAACAGTCCCTGCCGGTTTTGCGTCCCTAACCCATCGTCAGTGAAGACCGGCGACTTCACACAGCCGGGACGCAAACCGACTCGCAGGCCACATGCAGCTCTTGGGATACTTTACGGCCCAAATGAACTGAAGAAAGAATAATAAACAAAAATGAAGAGAGAGAAAGTAAAAATAAACACAACAAGTTTATTTTTTGTGTTCTCTGTATTAATTTGTGTTAATTATTCTTTTTTCTCTCCCATTCTCTCTCTTTCCTGTTTCTTTGAGACTGCATGTTCACGGCAAGGATATTTCGTCACTTATTGACTTTCGACACCTCTCGCTGGCACATGCGTATTTCAATCACCGAGTGAAAGCCGGATGTGCAGTTGAAAGTAAATTTCATCATTTTGAATTAAGTGCTTGTTTGTTTCGTGAACAATGGCATTGAGCAAACCATCCATGAGTAATAAACACAAGTATGAGGCTTTAAACCAGACTGGTAGAAAGAGTTTGCTTTCACTGAAAACAGTGGTAAACCTGTGTCTCATCTGCAACAAATCACCTGCAACAAATCGCTTACACACTGCAGCCTGTAGAGGACGAGCAACCTCAAACTTCATTATGAAACAAATCACAACACAGTTTCATCTGAATATCCTCCTGTATCAGACTTAGGCAGATGCTGCTTTTGGCGTTCATTAAAGACGTGAGTTTTGTATGGCAAGCATGGAATATCGCTCGTGCCAAACGTCCTTATTCAGATGAATGAATCTTTTTATAAAATTGGAGTGTTGGCGCTAGACTAGAGAACGCATGTTTACATGTTACAATAATACATAGAGTAATACATAGAGTATAAACTGAAATAATGGAAAAGCACCAGTGTGTTACATTTAAAGTTTAATACACTGTAGATCTATAGTACAATACACATTACACAGAAACCGTGTAGGCTCTGCCATGTTCTATCCCTTGTTGTTGTGTATTTTGCTGCCATCAAGAGATAGCCTAACAACTATTGTACTGCACAACATACTGGTATTTAAAATGTCTTGCTCGCAAACATTTCATGTTCACAGTACGTGTTGCCACTCTCGACCATATGGAAATTTTGGTATGCGGCTCATAGGGTCAGGAAGTTTTACCACCACTGTATTATATAATTAACACACAAATGCCCCAGATGCATTCACAAAGCGCTATTAAAAAACACGGTAAAAGTACTAATTGAAGCACACAGACTTTTGTGGGTTATATCATTTGCTGAAGAAAGATAATAGCACTGATATTAAGTCAGAAATGGTATTAAAGCCCACAAGAGCAGTTTGTGAATTGGGCCCTTAGTGTGTAAAAAAACGTTCAGCCTGCTTTCACCTCAGAGTGTCGATATTCCCTCATACACAGAAATTCACCGTCGGATAACCAGAGATTAAAAACAGTGTTTATTGTGGTTTTATAAGGTGGGGTCCTAAAACTGTGAGCTGTGCAGTGCTAGCTGTGTGGCTGACTGTCCGGTCTCTTTGCAGAAAGGGAGAGCAGACAGGACACTACCCCTCCATGTTCCTGAGGAAGTCTGGAGAGATCCGGCCTGCAGATACTGAGAGAGAATTCGATCGGAGAGCTACTCCCCCACCCAGGAGGTCAGTGTGCTCCCTGGGGCAGTGAGAGACACTCCCTCAGCCAGGAGGTCAGTGTGCTCCCTGGGACAGTGAGAGACACTCCCTCAGCCAGGAGGTCAGTGTGCTCCCTGGGACAGTGAGAGACACTCCCTCAGCCAGGAGGTCAGTGTGCTCCCTGGGACAGTGAGAGACACTCCCTCAGCCAGGAGGTCAGTGTGCTCCCTGGGGCAGTGAGAGGCACTCCCTCAGCCAGGAGGTCAGTGTGCTCCCTGGGACAGTGAGAGACACTCTCTCAGCCAGGAGGTCAGTGTGCTCCCTGGGACAGTGAGAGACACTCCCTCAGCCAGGAGGTCAGTGTGCTCCCTGGGACAGTGAGAGACACTCTCTCACCCAGGAGGTCAGTGTGCTCCCTCAGCCAGGAGGTCAGTGTGCTCCCTGGGACAGTGAGAGACACTCTCTCAGCCAGGAGGTCAGTGTGCTCCCTGGGGCAGTGAGAGGCACTCCCTCACCCAGGAGGTCAGTGTGCTCCCTGGGGCAGTGAGAGACACTCTCTCACCCAGGAGGTCAGTGTGCTCCCTCACCCAGGAGGTCAGTGTGCTCCCTGGGACAGTGAGAGACACTCTCTCACCCAGGAGGTCAGTGTGCTCCCTCACCCAGGAGGTCAGTGTGCTCCCTGGGGCAGTGAGAGACACTCTCTCACCCAGGAGGTCAGTGTGCTCCCTGGGGCAGTGAGAGACACTCCCTCACCCAGGAGGTCAGTGTGCTCCCTGGGGCAGTGAGAGACACTCTCTCACCCAGGAGGTCAGTGTGCTCCCTGGGGCAGTGAGAGACACTCCCTCACCCAGGAGGTCAGTGTGCTCCCTGGGGCAGTGAGAGACACTCCCTCACCCAGGAGGTCAGTGTGCTCCCTGGGACAGTGAGAGACACTCTCTCACCCAGGAGGTCAGTGTGCTCCCTCAGCCAGGAGGTCAGTGTGCTCCCTGGGACAGTGAGAGACACTCTGTCAGCCAGGAGGTCAGTGTGCTCCCTCAGCCAGGAGGTCAGTGTGCTCCCTGGGACAGTGAGAGACACTCTCTCACCCAGGAGGTTAGTGTGCTCCCTGGGACAGTGAGAGACACTCCCTCACCCAGGAGATCAGTGTGATCCCTGAGGCAGTGAGAGACACTCCCTCACCCAGGAGGTCAGTGTGCTCCCTGGGGCAGTGAGAGACACTCCCTCAGCCAGGAGGTCAGTGTGCTCCCTCACCCAGGAGGTCAGTGAGCTCCCTGGGGCAGTGACTCAGGCGACCAATACTTTAAACTCAGCACAGAAACCAGGAGCAGAGGACACAGTTGAAAGTGGTTTTGCAGAGAGTGGTGAGGGTATGGAATGGGGTACCTCGCTGTGTGTATTTCACCCGTTTCTTCCCCACAGATCCACGATTCGGAATGCTAAGAGTATTCACACACGGGGCCGGCAGAGAATTAGCCAAGACACGTACCGTCGCAACAGCCGTCGATATCTACACCAGCGTGGCCAGCGAGAGGCTCACAGCACCCCTGCAAACCAGCGCCAAAAGCTGCAAAGTGTGCAAGAGAGCCAAGCCAACAATGGTAACTACTGAGCCACAGGGATTCACTCTGTAGCTTCTTTTCCATCTGCCACTGGGATTGATATGATACGAAATCAGATTTGTTCATTTCCATCAGCAACAGATCGTTTTCAATTAGGACTGTCAGCCCCAGTTAGGATTCTGACCTCTTCATGCTGATGATGGACATCAATGCGAGGGAGATGGGTTTTAAAATAGACTGTCAGGGAAATGTTCCAGGTTGGTGAATTAATTTGCTTTATAACAAACTCAAAGTCTCATTTTATAATAATAAAATGTGTAAGGTTACGGTTGTCATTTTCACTGAAACTTTTTGACAGTGGACTGTAACACATGACATACTTTTAAATCTGGTACGTATTGAAGCAGTATGTAAAATTCCCCATTAACGACCCAACAGCAAAATGAAATCAAAATGTTATCCATGCACAGAACTGCGTACAACATAAAAGGCAATGCAATTTAGCAAAAGATTTTAAAAAAACAACACCAGTTTCCAGAATTAAAACAGTATCCAAAGTCAGTATTCAAAATTGCACAATATAGTGCTCAGTAAGGCCATTCTTGCAAATGAAAATGCACAAAAGCTACTAAAGATCACATATATTTTTTAAATGCATCACAGTATCTAAAAACTGTTAAATGATTAACTTTTACATTACCGTAGTTTGTCTCGTTTGCTTTGTTTTTGCTGCATTTTCGTCATTTGAAGAAGCGCTGTGTAAATGCACAATAAAGAGACTGATTTGGCATGCTAGAAAAAAAAAACAACAAAAGAAAACGTGAGCTATAACGGATAACAAGTACATTGTAACATTGAAGCGATGGGCTTTGTATCAGAAAACTGGTGACGGGGTCAGATGGCTAACCAGTGTTGACATATAAACGTCAAATGTAATAGGCTACGTGATGCATTTTGAAATACAGAATTATCAAAATGAAACGGTTGTGCTCCAAACCCCAAAGAGCATGAGAAAGTTTGTCACATCTGTAAATGCAAAAGCAAAACTTCAACATAAAACAACCGCACACTCAATATTTCCAGCTAAAAATGTCTTTATTGAATCACCATAAAAATCCTGATAGCAGAAACACTACGTCAAATATTGAAGCATATATTTATAGTCTTAACATGAATGACAACAACAACAACAATATTTTTAGACTTCTTAAAGAAGTCATTCCATGTCTCTCGTGTAAAAAAAACCTACAAAAATAAACAGTAGCCTGATATAAATAATACAATAACAACAATAACAGAAGCACCGTCTTTAAAATATTACGTTACAAGATTTTCACAAATTATTTGTAGCATGTACAGTTAAAGGAAAGGTTAACCACTCAGCTTCACATTTAAAGTTGGTCTGAAACGTCTAGGTGATATGGTTGCGAACATCAAATGAATATCGAACTTCAAACCAACTTTACCACTGGCGACGCCATGTTGCTGGTTTGTTTAGAACCAGTTTCATGGTTGTTAAGCCCGTTGCTAAGCAAATTACACATTGATTTTCCTTGTGTATTCATATGGGTTGGGCAATATTGGATTTCATTTTAATTACCCCGACAATGATTCTAAAAGGATGTTGGTAATACAGGATAATCTAAATGTTTTGGCGATTTTATATTTTTGAAATTCTCTGATGACTGTCCTGGAAATAGCTAGATTTGTAGCTAGTGGCTTTTGACAAAAATTGATGCCAAGTCAACCCTTAAAGCCGCTAGATTTAGTGACAAATTCGCTAAGTTGGCAACAATGGCTTCAACCTGTGTAGCTTTGAATTATTCTTATTCTTACTGTGATTGGCTGCAAAGACAACAGGACTAGCCAGAGATTGGATAATGTTTTGTTGGGCAGGTTTTTATTGTACAGTTTCCTAGTAACTGAAAACATTGTATTCTGGGAGACGTAGTTGTTAGTGGAAGTTTAACGGGAGGCAGACAAGCTGTGCAGTAAAATTGCTTTTTTACTCAATTATTAAAACTGATTGCTTATTTGGGATTTTTTAATGGGTAAAAACAACAGGTGCCCAGCTTATCTGGACCGCTGCATGCGAGTCCACACTTATGAAGACGACATTTTGCAAATCAAAGGTACGCACAGTGCATAACATGCGTACTGCTGCGGGCTCTAATGTATATATCTTGATTGAGTACCCCCACCCCCGCTCTTCGAGGGAAACAGTAAAAAAAGTTAGAAAAAAAATGTAAATATACCCCAGCCTAAGAAATGCAGGTGTCCCGTTTTTGCATTTTGAAAAGGTGGTCATCCTAGGGTTGACCCACCTCAGGATATGGGTCAACATGCACGACGGTCGTTCATAAGTGTGAAAGGGGCTTAAGATGCTTTGATGCACTTCTGGGGTGAAATAACCAATGAACCACGTTTTAAAATGAAACACACGTTTGCTATAACATGTTTCTTTCTAAACAGCTAAGACTGAACTTGCTATTTGTCTTGTAGAGAACAATAACCAGAATGGTAGCACCCCACCTCTCTCAGACCAGACAAAGGCACTCCCCACTATGCCCCCTCGTCCCAGCAAAGAGGTCATCCTGGAGCGTTGTACTGAGCACACACGCAAGAAGGTCAGCATCCGATACTCCATCTGAAAGCTGCTGGCACAGCGCCCCCTGCTGCTGGGAAGAGCACACGGTCCATCTGTATTCAGTGCGAGTCCAGACACTCTGGGCTATTTCAAAAGGAAGCTGGAACACATATTTTCTTTCTCATATTTCAGGTTTCAGAGCTCTTTGTGGAACTGGTTTACGACATATCCATAAATTCAAAACAAGCTTCCTTTGTTTTGTGTATTCTATATTAGGTTTAGTTGTGTATAGTTTGATAGTAATTTAAATTAGCCTATTTTTCAGTATCACTGCGCAAGAAAGGCATTACCTTTGCTGTGTCCCGTGTTGTCCATATCTCACTGTTATATGTTTAAATATATTTTTGACTCTTTTCAAAATCACACATCATGGGTCGTAAAATGAACTGGGGAATACATTTCTCAGCACCGTCAACAGGAGGAAGACAATTTCTATTCGAAACATTGCGTGCATCCAGAACATGCTCCCTCCTGCAACAATGCTGGTTTCTGTTTTCACAATATGCCGCTCATTTCACCAGTATTGTGCAGGAGGGAATATGAAGTGGATACAATGTTTAGAAGAAAAGGGTCTTTCTCGTGGTGGGGCAGGGCAAAGCCCTGCTGATAAATATGTTGTATTGTGGTGATTTTGTCTTGATGTATGGTATCATTTAAATGTGTTATTGTGAGGGTATTTATAATAATGGGTTGCTGGTGAATGTATTGTATTATTATTTAAAATGTATTATTGTTTGGTTTGGATATGGTCTGACAGAGGCGATGGACATCTCGTAAGAATGCATGGTCAGCAGTGAATTAATTAACAGAGTGGATGTCAACCACGCAGATATCAATCTTGTGCAGAATGTGACCATCTCCAGGTTGATTAATTAATTACTAATCTGGTGATGGTCACATGTATATTAAAAACCCAGAGCTTTGGCTGAACATGGTGGGTGTTCAAGGAGGAATGGGAGCAAGAGAGAGGAGAAAGACTGAAAACGAAAGTTAAAAGATTGCTACGCGTGCTGGAAGACCAGCACGGTACCTGTTTGGGTGGAGGGACTGTTTTTGTTTAAACTTTTATTTTTATTTTGGCTCTTTGAGCATTGTTTTTTGTTCAAACCTTTGTTTAATAAAAACACGCACCAGCACCTTTCAACCAGCAGTACCTGTGTGTCTCTGTCAGCTTCCTGGTCTGGGGACGTCACCACAAGCCGTCCTGTCACACCTGGCACTCGATAAAAGTTGAAAAAAAGCAATTCCCCAGTTGATGTACCTGTGATGTGTGAATACAAATATCAAAGCAATAGGAAATATGTTGAAAAATATACAGCTAGAGCCAACACAGAATACAGCAAAGGGAATGTAATTTGTTTCTTGTAAACACTGCAGAGTATTCTGTAGCACGTAAGATTTAGTTTGTGGTGATAATTTAATGAGCCCCCAATCTCAAGACAAGTAAACATGTACACTGCTGTGCAAAAGTCTAGTTACAATATATATATATATATATATATATATATATATATATATATATATATATATATATATATATATATATATATACAGTACTGTGCAAAAGTTTTTGGCAGGTGTGAAAAAATGCTGTAAAGTAAGAATGCTTTCAAAAATAGACATGTTAATAGATTATATTTATCAATTAACTAAATGCAAAATGAGTGAAGAAGAAAAATCTAAATCAAATCCATATTTGGTGTGACCACCCTTTGCCTTCAAAACAGCATCAATTCTTCTAGGTACACTTGCACAAAGTCAGGGATTTTGTAGGCATATAGTCAGGTGTATGATTAAACAATTATACCAAACAGATGCTAATGATCATCAATTCAATATGTAGGTTGAAACACAATCATTAACTGAAACAGAAACAGCTGTGTAGGAGGAATAAAACTGGGTGAGGAACAGCCAAACTCAGCTAACAAGGTGAGGTTGCTGAAGACAGTTTACTGTCAAAAGTCATACACCATGGCAAGACTGAGCACAGCAACAAGACACAAGGTAGTTATACTGCATCAGCAAGGTCTCTCCTAGGCAGAAATTTCAAGGCAGACAGGGGTTTCCAGATGTGCTGTCCAAGCTCTTTTGAAGAAGCACAAACAAACGGGCAACGTTGAGGACCGTGAGACGCAGTGGTCGGCCAAGGAAACTTACTGCAGCAGATGAAAGACACATCATGCTTACTTCCCTTCGCAATCGGAAGATGTCCAGCAGTGCCATCAGCTCAGAACTGGCAGAAAACAGTGGGACCCTGGTACACCCATCTACTATCCGGAGAAGTCTGGTCAGAAGTGGCCTTCATGGAAGACTTGCGGCCAAAAAGCCATACCTCCGACGTGGAAACAAGGCCAAGCGACTCAACTATGCACGAAAACACAGGAACTGGGGTGCAGAAAAATGGCAGCAGGTGCTCTGGACTGATGAGTCAAAATTTGAAATATTTGGCTGTAGCAGAAGACAGTTTGTCTGCCGAAGGGCTGGAGAGCGTACACGAATGAGTGTCTGCAGGCAACAGTGAAGCATGGTGGAGGTTCCTTGCAAGTTTGGGGCTGCATTTCTGCAAATGGAGTTGGGGATTTGGTCAGAATTAATGGTCTCCTCAATGCTGAGAAGTTCAGGCAGATACTTATCCATCATGCAATACCATCAGGGAGGCATCTGATTGGCCCCAAATTTATTCTGCAGCATGACAACGACCCCAAACATACCAGGTGGGGCACTCCTCGCTATCTTGTTTCGGACCGTGGACCTCAGTTCACAAGCCGCTTGCTAATGGATGTTTGTAAAAACTGGGGAGTAGTACGCAAGTTAACAACCAGTTACCATCCCCAGACTAACTTCACAGAACGCATTAATCGTACTGTGAAGATAATGGTTGCCTCCTTTGTTGGTTCACAGCATACTATGTGGGATCAATGGATCGCCGAGTTCAGGTATGCCATTAACTCCGCTAAACAAGAGTCCACCGGCTATACCCTTGTTGAACTAGCATTAGGACGCCACCTTAAAGGACCTCTTGAACGACTAGTAGCTCCAGCTCCATCCACTCCTCAATATGCGCTCGGTCCAGTTAATTATCGTATACAGCTGGACGATCAGAAAACTGATACGGTTAACATAGTTAACCTCAAACTGTACTATGGTAAAGTAACCCCATCACCTCAACTGGGGAGGGGTGGAACTATGTGGCACTAGCCACTCAAGTGTTTAAATAAACACTCCCTTTAGTTAAAATGCCTGGCCAGGTAACTTCTTAATCATTGTATCTATTAATTAGGGATTCCCCTTTAAGAAGGCTGCACTCCCATGAGCCTTGGTTCTTTTTTAAACAGGTAGAGGGGGAAGGGAGGCTGGTCTGTGTTCTGTGTTCCTCCATTTTGTGTATGGTGTTGTGGAATGTGTGCAGGTACTGAATGGGTTCCAGTTTGCTTTCAGGATTTTATTTACAAGAAAATTATATTAAATAATAACTATACTACCTTGGATTATTTTTTGGACTTGATTTGTTCAGGACATTGCTTTGCATGAGTGATATGTGTGTGATAGCTTTTGTTATATATATAACACATGCATTTATAAGTTTTTTTTTTACCATATTAGCAATTAACTATTTCAGATCTTTATTGCCTTGCCTGACTTTAAAATTGTTTGTTACCTTTCCCTCTACTACTTGTGTGCTTGTCTTAAATTGTTTGTGATTCACTTGTGTATAGTTTACTGGTGTGTGTGGTATTAAATTTGTTAACTGAGGACCCTCGTTTTTTTGATTTATTCGCTGTCGGCTGAAGCTTTTAGTTTCAAACCGTTACAACGTGACATGACGTTCTGTAGATGGCGTGGATTGATTCTATGGTAGTATTAAAGCAGGTTGATTCTATGGTAGTATAAGACTTTTGCACAGCAGTGTATTTGGATACCTTCTCAAGACACGCCTTTAGCTATGTATAAACAATATTTTACTATAAAATGTTCTAGGGTGTTACCACAATATCCTTCCATATCACCATCAAAACTACATTCATATCCAAATGCAATCAAAACTTAGACTTAAACATTGAATATATATTCTACAGTAATCATAGAATTCTGGCTATAAATATGATTGATTCATTTGGCATGTGATTTAGACAATATTCAACTTTGATTTAATTCAATGTTATCATATATCACTGCTTGTGTCAACATACAAAAACAAAACAAAAAATATTGTTGAAAGTAAAAACTTATTTTATTAAAGTTACAAAAGTAAGAGTAGATTGTATCAGATTGTAGTAATTTGTTTTCAATGTATAATCAAGTATACTAAGTATGTTCAAGACAAATTAACCATATATTCAGTTGTAATTAAGATTCTAAATATATTCAACATTCAACAATGCATTCATATTCGATCATGTAATTCAACATAGGTTAATATTACTTCATACACACTTTAAACAGAATTAATCATACAATGGATTTATGCACGATGAGTTGTATTGTCTTTTGATTTGTTTGAGAGAGAGAGCTTTGATTTGCTCTGAGAGTCCTTGGAGAGAATGTTTTCCACGCTGCAAGCATTTTTATAACATTTGAAAATAGGTGTATCTCTGTGCTTATTGCCATTCAACTGGTTGACTCTCCTGACAAAGGATCGTAAATGCATTCAGTTAAAAATACTCTTTTGTGAAATAACTTTTCCTAAGTTATTAATTTTTACTTAATAATCACATTTCTATTTTCCTGATGTGATTTCACACCATGCAGTACCAAAATAAATCATATAAGTCCCAAAAACAACTTCTCAGTCTAACTTCCGTTTCTGTCTCTCCCTTCTGATACAGTGTCTGAACTGAAGAAAAGCTGCACTGGCACTTTATAATACAGACATCTTATTCAGCATTTGTTTTATAACTAAATAAATATTAGGCCTATTACGTGGTTATCTTTCCTAATGTATTTACTTTTTTTGCTGTGGAGGAGCTGCAGCTTTCTCCTGGAGACGAGACGCTTCAGCTTCGCTTCAGCCCCGCTCCGGCAGCCGAACCTGGGGCGAGCCCATTCCCTCTTCCCCTCGCCCGACCCGCTCTCCTTTTTTCACTTGGTTTGCTTGTCTGTCGCTTCGAACTAAACTCCTAATAGTATATATATATATTTAAACCTAGTTTTATTCTCTTAATGGCAGATTCGCCACACAAGTAAAGAAAACAAATGCTTCCAGGTAACATAAGCAATTTTGTTTCGTTATATTAGTGGCACTTCCTTTTATGAAAGTAAACGTTCTTGAATTAACATAAATGTTTAAATAAGAAAAAAATATATGTATTTTATAGGAAAGCTACATAATGTATTAATATACAAATTACAATAGGTGTATATTTATACTCACGTTTGTTCTGGGCACCCTCTAGAAATTTACTCGGCACACATCACACTGTCTAGGTTTTTTTTCTTCTAAACTCAGTGACAGCCTAATGGTTGTCATGCTGCTCAATTATAAATCTGATAAACTACAAGCATTTTAAATATTTTATTTATTCGGCCGATAATCATGATTATCGTGATAATTTACAGACGATAATCGATAGCTGAAAATGTCATTATCAGCCAACCCTACTTACACGGCGCCCTTTCTGGTCGGGAGGGAGACTTACAGCTCAGATTCCTTCTTCCTGTCACAGAGGGTGAAATGGGGTGCCGTTAGAATTGCATATCAGCCAGTTATGCCCAATGTATTGTGGCAGAGTGGATCTCTGCCTGGAAGCAATGTGTTGGTGATTGTGAGGGAGAGGGTTCATTTCTCTCCCTGCCAGAGAAATGTGTGTGGGTGTGGCTGTGCTCATACAGCCACAGGTGTAATCATTCGTGTTAAATTAATTGATGTTACCTGCCTGTAGCAGGAAGGGATTTAAACAGCACCAAAGTGTTTATTTTCGGGGCAGTCTCCAGTCTGTGTGAAGAGATGCTGTCATGGTGAACAGACCTGTGTGGGGAAAAAGGTAGTGTGAAAACCTGAAATAGTTTGCGTCATAATTTTCTGCTGTACTAATTTTCCTTATGCATAAGTATAAGGAAAATTAGTACAGATTAGGGCAGAGCAAACAAGGGTAGCGGAAAACTTCAACATACAATGTTTTATTATGAAACTGTTTAAGAATTTAAACATGTATCTGATTATTGGTGCCATGGGAAGCTTTTTATTTGTAATAAGTTAATACAAAATATCTTGGTCATTTAGGAATTGTAATATCAATGACATTTGTATAGGCAATGATTAGGGGTGTGCTTAAGGTTTCTGTGTCTAGTAGGTCTTTCATGGGGGGGAACATGACATGACTAGAAGGTGACTTGGTGTTATGCACACCCCCTGACTAGATGGCAGTAGCAGGTTGAGTGATGATAGTATGTGACGGGGTACCTGTGTGTATTTTGTGTTATTTTGTATTGTTTGGGTTATGCAGCACGGGTTATTTAGAATGTATGTATTTGGGCACTGTTTCGGGTTAATTACCTTCCCTGCCAAATCACTACAAGTGCATACTGTGCCTGAGCTGATTGAATAATTGTTTTCAAAACTATTGAAAACAGCTGAAGCATGAAGGGCGGAGACAGTTTACAGCAGCCAGGAAGAAACAAAAGCAGAAACAAAACATCACAGAAACTTGTTTACAGCTAATAAAAAAGGGGAAACACTGTAAATCTGATGCATTTGACTTAAAATTTTGTTAGAACATCTATTCTGTCTTGTGTGTTTTAATGTATGTTTTTACAACATTTATAAATATTAAGAAACAAGTGGATATAAGTATATACTATTTCATGAACTAAATGTATCGGGAACATTTTTTTTCCTTATTATGATAATAATGAAATGAGTAACTATTATTTATAAATATTTATTCTGAGAAAATAAATAGAGTAGTGTCCATTATTGCTTATACTGAGAATAAACGTGTATTATGTCATTGCAATCACACAGGTGAAACAATGTCTTGTAATTTGCCCAAACATCAATATTTTTCAACAAAGCTTTCAGGAAGTATGGTAAGGTCCCTCGGGTAATAGAATAACACATTTTTATACATGTATCTATAAGCAGAATACATTATAAAAATTACTTAACAAAAAAAAACTAAATATTGTGTTTGAAAAAAAAAAAAGCGGAAAGTTTGTATGGTTTCTGAAGTACTTTATAATGTTCCCCAGAGTGTTCTGAAAAGACACTGAAATAGATTTTTAGTGAATTTTTATAGGAAGAGTCAAATACAGCCAAAAAGCGTCTGGTCCTGGGGGAGCACCCCACTGAAATGCTTGGTCCTGAAAGGGTTAAGCAAAAGAAAGTGCCAAATGACTGGAACAATGCATCAGTGATACTTTTACATAAGAAAGGAGATAAAGAAGACCTCAAGAACTACAGACCAAGATACTCACCAATAAACAAAAGTATGCAATGTTATTATAAGAGTGAAAAAACTGAAATGGCAGTGGGACGGACAAACCCTGGACTGGAAGACCCAAAAAGCTGTCTAACAAGGATGAGCAATACTTGAAAATAATATCCTTAAGGAATAGAAAGAAGACAAGCGTTGAATTGACAACAGAACTGGCAGAAGGCACGGGTGTTGTTGTCCATCCATCAACAGTACGTAGGTCACTTTAGAAATCAGGACTTAAAGGAAGTGTTGGAGTAAGAATACCTCTGTTCAGAAAGGGGAACAAGACTAAAAGGCTAAAATATGCAGAAGAACACAGAAATTGGACTATGGAACAATGGTCAAAGGTGCTTTGGACTGTTGATGGATGGACAATGACACCTGTGCCTTCTGCCAGTTCTATTGTCAATTCAACACTTGTCGTCTTTCTATTCCTTAAGGATATTATCTTCAAGTATTGCTCATCCTTGTTACACAGCTTTTTGGGTCTTCCAGTCCTGGGTTTGTCAATTACAGACGACGTTTCTCTGTACTTGTTGATTATGCTTCGGATACCACACCTTGAAAATCAAGTGATGCAAGCTATTTCACTCAATGTTTTTCCTTCTTTATGTAAGTCATGGTTGTTATAATATATATATATATATATATATATATATATATATATATATATATATATATATATATATATATATATATATATATAATAAACAGAACAAAAAGAAATGATCAAAATATTAAATAAATAAGAGGCTGTCCTTTAAGACTAAGTCTAAGTTCTAAGATCAATCAGCTACTAGGAAAGTTGGTCAATTTTCTTCTTCCCCCTCATGTTTCTTGTGAAGGTAAGTGCTTACATAGGAAGAAAAAGGCTAAAATATGTCCTGTTGCTTTGCTTGTTTTTATAGTTTTGGAACGAAAAGACTGCTTAATCTCTTTTGAAAATATTTTTCAAAAATCAAATTGATACATTTTTCTATTTCTACAAACTTCTTCTTCTTCTTCTTCTTCTTCTTCTTCTTCTTCTTCTTCTTCTTCTTCTTCTTCTTCTTCTTCTTCTTCTTGTATTGTTATTATTTTCGCTGAGCTGCGCCCCCTGCCGCTATCTCCATGCGCATTGCAGTCGCAGGGAAGGTGAAGTTGAAAGAGCGCCGCGGGGTCACAGACATGGCAGCCTCCATTCAACAACATGAGTTGTGTGCTGTAGGGAAGACGTCGAGCTCGTAATGAACGTTATTTTATAGAGGTGAAGATAAGGAGAGGAACCGGGAGAAATCGACAATATCTGAGCGCTACTGCTGGCTGGACGAATTCAAACAAGGTGCTGTATATTTAACAAATACGTTTTATATGAATGCATGTTTACAGCAAATAGCTACGTTTTATATGAATGCATGTTTACAGCAAATAGCTACATGACACAAAGAGGGAAGCATGTAAAATATATTATTATTATTATTATTATTATTATTATTATTATTATTATTATTGATGTATGTACAAGGGTGCATTGGTCACAGCACCGTACATTTAAATTAGTTAGTAACAAAATAGCAGTCAAACAGAATATTTATTTAAAATAATCACGATGCCTGCACACACTTCTGTAAATATATGACAATGTGTTATTTAGGGCAGCGGTTCTCAAACTTCGTGGCATTGCGACTCCCTTAAATTCAACCTATAAAAATGACTTTGCGACCCCACTGCCCCGTGTTACTGCAGAATAGTTAGTATTGAGAAGTAAAACATGCACTACAAGGCAATATCAACAAAACTCAAATATAACCATTGCTTATTTTTACAGCCAATAGTATAAAAAATAAAAATAATACATTAGATTGACAGAGAGTTGGGGGTTCTGTTATACATTGATGTAGTAGAGGGGTACAGATTGAGGGAGAGTTGGGGGCTCTGTTACAGTATAGAGGGGTAGAGATTGAGGGAGAGTTCGAGGCTCTGTTACAGTATAGAGGGGTACAGATTGAAGGTGAATTGAGGACTCTTACAGTATAGAGGGGTAGAGATTGAGGGAGAGTTGGGGGCTGTGTTACAGTATTAAGGTGTACAGATTGAGGGAGAGTTGGAGGCTGTGTTACAGTATAGAGGGGTACAGATTGAGGGAGAGTTGGGGTATTAACTTTATTTAGCACAAATTATAATATATCAGAGTCTGACAGTCTGTTTTTTCCACCCATCTGTATGTCACACCTACATTTCTGCATATCTGTTGAAGCGCTTATCCTGTTGTCATGAAACTTGGTGTTAACGTTATTTAAACCATTGAATATCAGATTCTGCAGATATAGGAGTGTGTTTCCCTGTTCATTCATCCATGTGCAAGTCACACTCAAAGTGTTTTGTAGATTTTGAGAATTGCTTATTAAGTTGTGATTAAACATTTAACTTGCTAATTATTTACTACTCTGTACATTGCTATTGATATATTGCATGTGATGGTCATCAGCCTTTATATCATGCTGATATCTCTGATATCCATGGAGAGAGATGGGTGTCACTGACAGACTTGTTCTTCTTTGCAGAGCAGTCCCAGAGATGGCTGTGTTTGTCCCGAGACTGCGTCTGTGTGTCCGGCTTGATGTTCCCCTGGGGCTCTGGGGCTCCACTGCTCCAGAGAGGGGAGAAGGGCGGCCGGTGTGCCAGTACGTGGGGGAGCGTGCGGAGGAAGGAACGTGTCTTTGTCTGGGGGTTCAGCTACACAGGAGCCCTGGGCATCCCCAGCTTTGTGGTGCCTGACAGTGGCAGAAAGAAACCCAAGAAATACCAGCTCACCCCTTACAGACTGGAAATGCACCAGAAGGTAACAACATGGGGATCTAATAACAGGTTGCAGAACACCTCCTAAATTCCCACATTTGACAGTTTCAATAGCTTAGTGTTACAGAACCCCCTGCAGTGTTTACAAGGCATGCATTGAGTTACCTTTGCTATATCGACTCTAGGGGTGTGCAGAGAACCCATTACTCGTAATGGTACTCAGTTTCACTTGGATGACATCATTGGAAGGGGACGGGGCTAAAACCAGAAGTGTCGTTGAAATGCATTTCTGACTCTGATTGCCACAAAAGCCTGAAATGCACCCCCAGATGAAATCCGACATGGCCTGTACTGCAGGGCAGAAACACACAGCCTGTACTGCAAGGCAGAAACACACAGCCTGTACTGCAGGGCAGAAACACACAGCCTGTACTGCAGGGCAGAAACACACAGCCTGTACTGCAGGGCAGAAACACACAGCCTGTACTGCAGGGCAGAAACACACAGCCTGTACTGCAGGGCAGAAACACACAGCCTGTACTGCAAGGCAGAAACACACAGCCTGTACTGCAGGGCAGAAACACACAGCCTGTACTGCAGGGCAGAAACACACAGCCTGTACTGCAAGGCAGAAACACACAGCCTGTACTGCATGGCAGAAACACACAGCCTGTACTGCAGGGCAAAGGCGCGGCGGCGCCATGTTTATTTAAACAAAAAAACACTCTGTGCTCACAGAGAAAAATAAAACAAAAATAATCATGAACACAATACTACCATATAGGTCAGGCTGGGCAGTCGCCTTCACTGTTCCATTTTGTATCTATTTTGGTTAAGTTTTCTCTCTCCTCGCTCTCCCATACTCTCCTCTGTACACCCACCCCGGAGTGCCAAGAGCTGCAGGTTTATATGCAGGTGACCGTCTCCCGATTTAGCAACAAATTAATCGCTTAATTCGGGAGATGGCCACCTTCTGCACAAGGTTTTTAATTATTCCTGGCAGAGGACGAGCTGCCGACCTCACCTCTGCCAGGACACGTTTAAATAAAAAACAAAACAATAACATAACAACATGGCTACGCTGTCAATACATTTTTCAATAAATACAAATAAACAACAACACGGCCCTCGCTGTCATATCTACACACAATAATAATAATAATAATAACAAACATATACACAAGCAGGGCTTTTCTCTGCCCCTTCTTAATAATGTGCAGGGCTCTCTCCTGCTGCCCTGCTACAGGTATGAAAATATCCAATTTAAAAACAACAAACTTTCATAATGAAAAAATGCAAAGGGTGATTTGGGTGGCAAAAAGTAAATATTCTGGGTATTGTTACTAAACTCGTCAGCCTGTTAAGAGCTAAATGTAGCGCTTGTCTATGTCCTGTAATTAAAGCTTTTTTAAAACGCTGCATGCCAGCGGTTTCCAGGTGGGACGTTGGGTGGTGGGCTGCATAATAAAATTCACCTACAATTAAACACCAATGTGTGCAATAAATATAACATACCTTTATATATAGTCCCATGAGTACTACTTTTCTGAAATATGGTTTTTTAAAATGTATTTATTTTATTTTTTAAAGATTGTATTTCATAATGTTTGTATTTATACTTTATTGCCTGTGTAACGGGGTGATGGTCCGAGCTTACCGCCACCCACAATCACATTATTTACTCAGGAACACGGAGGTCTTTAAAACACAGGAAAACAGCAACGTGGTAGTGTTCACAGGTATAAATATTATTATTACTATTATTATTATTATTATTTATTTCTTAGACACCCTTATCCAGGGCGACTTACAAGATATCAGATTATTTATTTATTTATTTACATACAATTACCCATTTATACAGTTGGCTTTTTCCTGGAGCAATCTAGGTAAAGTACCTTGCTCAAGGGTACAGCAGCAGTGTCCCCCACCTGGGACTGAACCCACGACCCTCCAGTCAAGATTCCAGAGCCCTAACCACTACACCACACTGCTGCCCTCTAAATATTTATTGTGGCACTGAATACAGCACACAAATTACAAATGATTAACAGACTAGCAGTTTGTAAATAAAAAAACTGCAATTCCCCAGACAAGATCACGGCTGACTTAATAATACTAAGGAAAAGTAATGTTGTTGAAGCCGACACCCTGGGATCCTTCAAGAAGCTGCTTGATGAGATTCTGGGATCAATAAGCTACTAACAACCAAACGAGCAAGATGGGCCGAATGGCCTCCTCTCATTTGTAAACATTCTTATGTTCAAAGGCAAGGCATTTTATAATCCCCAACCCCGCCTACTCCTAACAGGATTAATTATTCATTAAACACTTGCACCTGGAATTATTTTATACAAAAATAAAATTATTTAACATTCACAGGCCTACTTTTACAATAAAACATTCATATATTTACATGTGCTTCTTCTCATTTATACATATGTGTTTAACCTGCATGAATACCGTCTTTGTTTACAAACACAGCCATTAAACTATATTGTTTACTCGTTATTATTATCATTGTCATTATTATTCTTTAGTCCTTAACTATTACCAGTAAAGACTGAAAATTAGCATTACCCTTCTCTTGGAAGATTACTGAACATATGGCTGTAACAAACCTTTGTTCCCAGGGCCGGCGTAACCATCCAGGCAGAACAGGTGACCGCCTGAGGCAGCGGCAAAAACGGTATTATTATTATTTATCCAAGGCGACTTACAGAGACTAGGGTGTGTGAACTACGCATCAGCTGCAGAATCACTTACAATTATGTCTCACCCGAAAGACAGAGCACAAGGAGGTTAAGTGACTTGCTCAGGGTCACACAATGAGTCAGTGGCTGAGGTGGGATTTGAACCGGGGACCTCCTGGTTACAAGCCCGTTTCTTTAACCACTGGACCACACAGCCTCCGGTTCATTAATTACATTTTATACTTCACATTTCTTAATCGTAAAATGTTCAACATCTTGAGACGGTAGACAAATAAAATGAGATCTCATATAAAGATATAAAAAATTCAGGTGCGGCACTTCAAAGCTAATTCCACGAAACACAAGCTGGTAACACAGCGCCTAATCAAAAGAGAACTTTGTTATTATCGATCCTCATTGCAGAGAAACAAAAGTTACACGCAGATTGTTTTAAATGTGCTCTGGGTGCATCATAGCGCTGGCCAGCGTCAGTATTCAAGTAGGCTGTAAAATTAGGTCAACAACTGTGTCACGTCGAAGGTATTTTATCACTAACAAAATGAAATTAGAACCGCCGACAACATATTATGTGTAAAAGCTTCTAGATAATCGATCCAGGGTGAAAAAACAGCAATCCAGTATTTTTTTTGTTTGTTGTTTTTGTAATCAGGACGTACCTGGTGCGTTTTTTTTTATTTTGTTTGTTTTTGTAATCGGGACGTACCTGGTGCGTTTTTTATTTTGTTTGTTTTTGTAATCGGGACGTACCTGGTGCGTTTTCTTTTGTTTGTTTTTGTAATCGGGACGTACCTGGTGCGTTTTCTTTTGTTTGTTTTTGTAATCGGGACGTACCTGGTGCGTTTTCTTTTGTTTGTTTTTGTAATCGGGACGTACCTGGTGCGTTTTTTCTTTGTTTGTTTTGTAATCGGGACGTACCTGGTGCGTTTTCTTTTGTTTGTTTTGTAATCGGGACGTACCTGGTGCGTTTTCTTTTGTTTGTTTTTGTAATCGGGACGTACCTGGTGCGTTTTTTTTATTTTGTTTGTTTTTGTAATCGGGACGTACCTGGTGGTTTTTTTTTCTTTTGTTTGTTTTTGTAATCGGGACGTACCTGGTGCGATTTCTTTTGTTTGTTTTTGTAATCGGGACGTACCTGGTGCGTTTTCTTTTGTTTGTTTTGTAATCGGGACGTACCTGGTGCGTTTTCTTTTGTTTGTTTTGTAATCGGGACGTACCTGGTGCGTTTTCTTTTGTTTGTTTTGTAATCGGGACGTACCTGGTGCGTTTTTATTTTGTTTGTTTTGTAATCGGGAGCGTACCTGGTGCGTTTTCTTTTGTTTGTTTTTGTAATCGGGGCGTACCTGGTGCGTTTTTCTTTTGTTTGTTTTGTAATCGGGACGTACCTGGTGCGTTTTCTTTTGTTTGTTTTGTAATCGGGACGTACCTGGTGCGTTTTCTTTTGTTTGTTTTGTAATCGGGACGTACCTGGTGCGTTTTCTTTTGTTTGTTTTTGTAATCGGGCGTACCTGGTGCGTTTTCTTTTGTTTGTTTTGTAATCGGGACGTACCTGGTGCGTTTTCTTTTGTTTGTTTTTGTAATCGGGACGTACCTGGTGCGTTTTCTTTTGTTTGTTTTTGTAATCGGGACGTACCTGGTGCGTTTTTTTTCTTTTGTTTGTTTTTGTAATCGGGACGTACCTGGTGCGTTTTCTTTTGTTTGTTTTTGTAATCGGGACGTACCTGGTGCATTTTCTTTTGTTTGTTTTTGTAATCGGGACGTACCTGGTGCGTTTTCTTTTGTTTGTTTTTGTAATCGGGACGTACCTGGTGCGTTTTCTTTTGTTTGTTTTTGTAATCGGGACGTACCTGGTGCGTTTTCTTTTGTTTGTTTTTGTAATCGGGACGTACCTGGTGCGTTTTTTTTTGTTTGTTTTGTAATCGGGACGTACCTGGTGCGTTTTCTTTTGTTTGTTTTGTAATCGGGACGTACCTGGTGCGTTTTCTTTTGTTTGTTTTTGTAATCGGGACGTACCTGGTGCGTTTTCTTTTGTTTGTTTTGTAATCGGGACGTACCTGGTGCGTTTTCTTTTGTTTGTTTTGTAATCGGGCGTACCTGGTGCGTTTTCTTTTGTTTGTTTTGTAATCGGGACGTACCTGGTGCGTTTCTTTTGTTTGTTTTGTAATCGGGGCGTACCTGGTGCGTTTTCTTTTGTTTGTTTTGTAATCGGGACGTACCTGGTGCGTTTTCTTTTGTTTGTTTTGTAATCGGGACGTACCTGGTGCGTTTTTCTTTTGTTTGTTTTGTAATCGGGACGTACCTGGTGCGTTTTCTTTTGTTTGTTTTGTAATCGGGACGTACCTGGTGCGTTTTCTTTTGTTTGTTTTGTAATCGGGACGTACCTGGTGCGTTTTCTTTTGTTTGTTTTGTAATCGGGCGTACCTGGTGCGTTTTCTTTTGTTTGTTTTGTAATCGGGACGTACCTGGTGCGTTTTCTTTTGTTTGTTTTTGTAATCGGGACGTACCTGGTGCGTTTTTTTTTTGTTTGTTTTGTAATCGGGGCGTACCTGGTGCGTTTTCTTTTGTTTGTTTTGTAATCGGGACGTACCTGGTGCGTTTTCTTTTGTTTGTTTTGTAATCGGGACGTACCTGGTGCGTTTTCTTTTGTTTGTTTTGTAATCGGGGCGTACCTGGTGCGTTTTCTTTTGTTTGTTTTGTAATCGGGCGCACCTGGTGCGTTTTCTTTTGTTTGTTTTGTAATCGGGACGCACCTGGTGCGTTTTCTTTTGTTTGTTTTGTAATCGGACGCACCTGGTGCGTTTTCTTTTGTTTGTTTTGTAATCGGGACGCACCTGGTGCGTTTTCTTTTGTTTGTTTTGTAATCGGGACGTACCTGGTGCGTTTTCTTTTGTTTGTTTTGTAATCGGGACGTACCTGGTGCGTTTTCTTTTGTTTGTTTTTGTAATCGGGACGTACCTGGTGCGTTTTCTTTTGTTTGTTTTTGTAATCGGGACGTACCTGGTGCGTTTTCTTTTGTTTGTTTTTGTAATCGGGACGTACCTGGTGCGTTTTCTTTTGTTTGTTTTTGTAATCGGGACGTACCTGGTGCGTTTTCTTTTGTTTGTTTTTGTAATCGGGACGTACCTGGTGCGTTTTCTTTTGTTTGTTTTTGTAATCGGGACGTACCTGGTGCGTTTTTTTTCTTTTGTTTGTTTTGTAATCGGGACGTACCTGGTGCGTTTTTTTTTTGTTTGTTTTGTAATCGGGACGTACCTGGTGCGTTTTCTTTTGTTTGTTTTTGTAATTGGGACGTACCTGCTGCGTTTTCTTTTGTTTGTTTTGTAATGGGGCGTACCTGGTGCGTTTTTTTCTTTTGTTTGTTTTGTAATCGGGACGTACCTGGTGCTTTTCTTTTGTTTGTTTTGTAATCGGGACGTACCTGGTTCGTTTGGCTGCATAGAAGTGGTTAAAGAGCATATTAAAGTAGCGGGTTACACAAACACAGATTTCTTTAATCCGTATTTGTACCAGATATTAAATTATTTAAAACGTGTTGCTTTCAAACTGCACATTTTTGACCTATATAAGGAAGATGTGTATGGCAGAGAAAATGTAAGCAACTATTTTGTTAGCTACAATTCCTTTACAAATCTTGCTTTCTCTCTCTCTTCAGATCTCCTGGGCTGCCTGTGCTTATGGGTTTACCTTGCTTTCTCTCTCTCCAGATCTCCTGGGCTGCCTGTGGTTATGGGTTCACTTTGCACTCTCTCTCTCTCTCTCTCTCTCTCTCTGTCTCTCTCCAGATCTCCTGGGCTGCCTGTGGTTATGGGTTCACCTTGCTTTCTCTCTCTCCAGATCTCCTGGGCTGCCTGTGGTTATGGGTTCACCTTGCTTTCTCTCTCTCTTCAGATCTCCTGGGCTGCCTGTGGTTATGGGTTCACCTTGCTTTCTCTCTCTCTTCAGATCTCCTGGGCTGCCTGTGCTTATGGGTTCACCTTGCCTTCTCTCTCTCTTCAGATCTCCTGGGCTGCCTGTGCTTATGGGTTCACCTTGCTTTCTCTCTCTCCAGATCTCCTGGGCTGCCTGTGGTTATGGGTTCACCTTGCTTTCTCTCTCTCCAGATCTCCTGGGCTGCCTGTGGTTATGGGTTCACCTTGCTTTCTCTCTCTCTTCAGATCTCCTGGGCTGCCTGTGGTTATGGGTTCACCTTGCTTTCTCTCTCTCTTCAGATCTCCTGGGCTGCCTGTGCTTATGGGTTTACCTTGCTTTCTCTCTCTCCAGATCTCCTGGGCTGCCTGTGGTTATGGGTTCACTTTGCACTCTCTCTCTCGCTCTCTCTCTCTGTCTCTCTCCAGATCTCCTGGGCTGCCTGTGGTTATGGGTTCACCTTGCTTTCTCTCTCTCCAGATCTCCTGGGCTGCCTGTGGTTATGGGTTCACTTTGCACTCTCTCTCTCTCCAGATCTCCTGGGCTGCCTGTGGTTATGGATTCACTTTGCGCTCTCTCTCTCTCTCCAGATCTCCTGGGCTGCCTGTGGTTATGGGTTCACCTTGCTTTCTCTCTCTCCAGATCTCCTGGGCTGCCTGTGGTTATGGGTTCACTTTGCTCTCTCTCTCTTTCTCTCCAGATCTCCTGGGCTGCCTGTGGTTATGGGTTCACTTTGCGCTCTCTCTCTCTCCAGATCTCCTGGGCTGCCTGTGGTTATGGGTTCACTTTGCGCTCTCTCTCTCCAGATCTCCTGGGCTGCCTGTGGTTATGGGTTCACTTTGCGCTCTCTCTCTCTCTCCAGATCTCCTGGGCTGCCTGTGGTTATGGGTTCACTTTACTGTCTCTCTCTTTCCAGATCTCCTGGGCTGCCTGTGGTTATGGGTTCACCTTGCTGTCCTCCAGGACGCGTGACCTGACCAAGGTGTGGGGGATGGGACTGAACAAGGACTCCCAGCTGGGCTTCCAGTGCAGCCGCAGAGAACGCAGTGAGTCCCAGTGCTCATCTCCCAAGGAATACTTTCTGAAGCCTAGAACTAGGCTTGTTTCTTTTGGACGTTTATTTTTCAGGGACTCACAAAATACCTTAATAAATCACTCGCCTTCAAAATTGTACTGGGGTTCTCTCTCTCTCTCTCTCTGTCTCTCTCCAGATCTCCTGGGCTGCCTGTGGTTATGGGTTCACCTTGCTTTCTCTCTCTCCAGATCTCCTGGGCTGCCTGTGGTTATGGGTTCACCTTGCTTTCTCTCTCTCTTCAGATCTCCTGGGCTGCCTGTGCTTATGGGTTCACCTTGCTTTCTCTCTCTCTTCAGATCTCCTGGGCTGCCTGTGCTTATGGGTTCACCTTGCCTTCTCTCTCTCTTCAGATCTCCTGGGCTGCCTGTGCTTATGGGTTCACCTTGCTTTCTCTCTCTCCAGATCTCCTGGGCTGCCTGTGGTTATGGGTTCACCTTGCTTTCTCTCTCTCCAGATCTCCTGGGCTGCCTGTGGTTATGGGTTCACCTTGCTTTCTCTCTCTCTTCAGATCTCCTGGGCTGCCTGTGGTTATGGGTTCACCTTGCTTTCTCTCTCTCTTCAGATCTCCTGGGCTGCCTGTGCTTATGGGTTCACCTTGCCTTCTCTCTCTCTTCAGATCTCCTGGGCTGCCTGTGCTTATGGGTTCACCTTGCTTTCTCTCTCTCCAGATCTCCTGGGCTGCCTGTGCTTATGGGTTCACCTTGCCTTCTCTCTCTCTTCAGATCTCCTGGGCTGCCTGTGCTTATGGGTTCACCTTGCTTTCTCTCTCTCCAGATCTCCTGGGCTGCCTGTGGTTATGGGTTCACCTTGCTTTCTCTCTCTCCAGATCTCCTGGGCTGCCTGTGGTTATGGGTTCACCTTGCTTTCTCTCTCTTCAGATCTCCTGGGCTGCCTGTGCTTATGGGTTCACCTTGCTTTCTCTCTCTCTTCAGATCTCCTGGGCTGCCTGTGCTTATGGGTTCACCTTGCCTTCTCTCTCTCTTCAGATCTCCTGGGCTGCCTGTGCTTATGGGTTCACCTTGCTTTCTCTCTCTCCAGATCTCCTGGGCTGCCTGTGGTTATGGGTTCACCTTGCTTTCTCTCTCTCCAGATCTCCTGGGCTGCCTGTGGTTATGGGTTCACCTTGCTTTCTCTCTCTCTTCAGATCTCCTGGGCTGCCTGTGCTTATGGGTTTACCTTGCTTTCTCTCTCTCCAGATCTCCTGGGCTGCCTGTGGTTATGGGTTCACTTTGCACTCTCTCTCTCGCTCTCTCTCTCTGTCTCTCTCCAGATCTCCTGGGCTGCCTGTGGTTATGGGTTCACCTTGCTTTCTCTCTCTCCAGATCTCCTGGGCTGCCTGTGGTTATGGGTTCACTTTGCACTCTCTCTCTCTCCAGATCTCCTGGGCTGCCTGTGGTTATGGATTCACTTTGCGCTCTCTCTCTCTCTCCAGATCTCCTGGGCTGCCTGTGGTTATGGGTTCACTTTACTGTCTCTCTCTTTCCAGATCTCCTGGGCTGCCTGTGGTTATGGGTTCACCTTGCTGTCCTCCAGGACGCGTGACCTGACCAAGGTGTGGGGGATGGGACTGAACAAGGACTCCCAGCTGGGCTTCCAGTGCAGCCGCAGAGAACGCAGTGAGTCCCAGTGCTCATCTCCCAAGGAATACTTTCTGAAGCCTAGAACTAGGCTTGTTTCTTTTGGACGTTTATTTTTCAGGGACTCACAAAATACCTTAATAAATCACTCGCCTTCAAAATTGTACTGGGGTTCTTCATTGGAACACCATAAAACCTAATTATACAACAGATTGTTGGTGTGTGTGCCTCCTGTCTCCCTTTCTCGCCAGCAAAGGGCTATGAGTATGTGCTGGAGCCTTCCCCTGTCCCCCTGCCTCTGGACAGACCTCAGGAGACCAGTGTGCTGCAGGTGGCGTGCGGTCGGGCCCACTCCCTCATTCTTACTGACAACGAGGGAGGTAAGGAGGGGAGGATGGGTCAGCAAAGATACTAAAGTGGGTTCTTGGGGTCTTTAGCCTATTTTCTGTGAAACAGTAATACAGTAGTGGGCATCACATTACCAAAAGGACATGGTGGTCCTGGAGAGAGCTATGGTTGTGTTCTTATTTGTGTTGTAGTATTCAGTGTGGTGTTGTTCTTATTTGTGTTTCGGTATTCAGTGTGGTTGTGATGTTCTTATTTACGTTGCAGTATTCAGTCTGGGAAACAACTCGTATGGACAGTGCGGAAGGAAAGTGATAGAAGACGAGGTGTACAAGTACAGCCATTCACTGCCAGCCATTGCTTTACATATTGAATTTAATGTATTTTTGTAATTGTAATTAGTGCTTGAACAAATAATTGAATATTTGAACAAACACCCTGGGTTCGAAATGTATTCAGTGGTAAAAATGTTCCTATTCATTCAGAATTCAGAAATGATTGCTATGGAAACCAGTAAGCCATGTCTGAAATTAAATAACAGCCATTCTGCTGTTAAGAAGAGTGTTTCTTTGCTATCTTTCATAGGTAATTTGAGGTATAAGGTTTTTTTTGTTCCTGAGAGCTTTTTTTACTGTAATGTGGTGCGAATGATAACGACATCCGTATCATTCAAAATTAAAGAACATTCAAACTTTTGTTTCAATTTTGAAAGAATATTCGAACATCAAAAACATGTTTGTTCAACTCTAGTGTTAATATATCCTGACACCACATTCAGCAAAAAGACAGTTTGGACATTAGTTACTAAATCTGTGAATAAAGGCAGTAATATAATCTAATAGTCTAAATATCACGGGGGAAACATGTCTGGTGAGGTTTTGGGAGTACCAGAGGACACGGGAGACCATTGCTATGCTCAGGATACCCAGCTATATTTGTCCCTAAAGCCAGGAATTTCTTCTGCCTGGGTGTTATTAGCTACTTGCCTTACAGACATCAAGCATTGGATGTCACAGAATTTTCAAATGTTGAATTCAGATAAAACAGAGGTTATGCTAGTGGGATCACAGAACCAACTAAAAGGAAATGTGAGATTACATGAGCTTGACCGATGCAGTCTCTCATCAAATCTTAAATTAGAAATTAAGAGTTTGTGGGTCATCTTTGATCCTGAGCTATCATTAGGGAAGTTATTAAGGTATCTTTTTACCATTTGACAAATATAGCCAAAGTTAGATTAATTATTTCTGTATCTGATGCGGAGAGACTAATGCATGCCTTTGTTTCATCTAGAATTGATTATTGTAATGCACTTTTTTCTGGTGTCCCAAAACATGTGGTATCCCGTTTGCAGCTTGTTCAGAATACTGGCGCTAGAATTCTGACTAAAACCAGGAAAAAGTGAAGAACGCCCCTCTGTGTATTCACTGTCTAAACAAAATAAAAGTGCGCCGCAAACAGCCTGTAAATAAATTGTGCACATTGAAGAAAACTGACTGTGTGTAGTTTGTGCTTCTTTGGAGTTTCAAAATTAACTGCTGTATTTATAACGTTAAATAAATAAATAAATACATAGTGGTAAATAAATCCATTTGTTGTTATTAGGCTTCCAGGCCAGAATGGCCGGGAAGCCTATTGTTGTTGTAAAGATTTTTATTATTATTAGGCTTCCAGGCCAGAATGGCCGGGAAGCCTATTGTTGTTGTAAAGATTTTTATTATTATTAGGCTTCCAGGCCAGAATGGCCGGGAAGCCTATTGTTGTTGTAAAGATTTTTATTATTATTATTATTAGGCTTCCAGGCCAGAATGGCCGGGAAGCCTATTGTTGTTGTAAAGATTTTTATTATTATTATTAGGCTTCCAGGCCAGAATGGCCGGGAAGCCTATTGTTGTTGTAAAGATTTTTATTATTAGGCTTCCAGGCCAGAATGGCCGGGAAGCCTATTGTTGTTGTAAAGATTTTTATTATTAGGCTTCCAGGCCAGAATGACCGGGAAGCCTATTGTTGTTGTAAAGATTTTTATTATTATTATTATTAGGCTTCCAGGCCAGAATGGCCGGGAAGCCTATTGTTGTTGTAAAGATTTATTATTAGGCTTCCAGGCCAGAATGGCCGGAAGCCTATTGTTGTTGTAAAGATTTTATTATTA